>PVKA01001206.1:77986-129470 GCA_004027165.1 Ctenomys sociabilis
AGAGAGAAAGAGAGAGAAAGAGAGAGAGAGAGAGAGAGAGAGAGAGAGAGAGAGAGAGAGAGAGAGAGAGAGAGAGAGAGAGAGAAAAGAAGGAAGGAAGGAAGGAAGGAAGGAAGGAAGGAAAGAAAGAAAGAAAGAAAGAAAGAAAGAAAGAAAGAAAGAGAGACAGAGAGAGAGAGAGAAAAGCAACCCCCTACACTCATTGTGGCTTCTTTGCTTGCACAGCTTAGCTTATAGATGTGCACTCTATGTTTCTTTTCTTGATTCCTTTGACTTTAACTTTTTTTTTCTTCTGTATTTAGCACAGGGCCTACAGGTTCTCACTATGTAGACTGGACTTGTAGTGATTCTCCTGTTTTCAGCCTCCCAAGTGCCAGTCTCAGTCTCTGTCTCAGTGTGCTCTGGAGGTGGAGCAGGCACAGCATGCCGGGGATCAGACCCCACTGCACTCTCCCTAAGCAGGTGCATTAGTCCACTGAGCTATCTGACTGGACCCCCCTTCACCTTTACAATCTGGATGATGGGCATCACCTCTTGGGGATTTTCAGAAGACTCCTGGTAATTCAAACAATGTGCCTAGCATTCAGACTGGTTTAAGGCAAGCACTCACGTGCCCCCATGAGGTTATATTTATTGTGCTATTGTTAATGCCACTGACTGTAATGAATGACTCTATCCCGGTCATGACTACTGGTCAAAGGTAAGTTTTTTCCTGTGAGCATCCACTTTTAACTCCAGCCTTTATTGCCCTGGTTTCTGTTGTAGGTACACTGTGAGCACCTGTGTTCTCCTTTAGTGTATGGGGTTCAAAAAATAGGGACCAAAACACTGTCATCTGTGCCCATTACCATTTTCTATAAGGAGCATAAAAAGGTTTACTGTAGACTGGGAGCAAGTGAATGTCTCTCTCACAAACTGCATAATCTCAAAAAGGAACAGGGAAGGGTGGGGCTCAGAGAAGTGGGAGAAGCATGGTCCCAGATTAAACACAGGGAAAGGAAGGGCCTGGCAAGGAGCCTCTATGGTTCACTCTGTCACCTGCACATGTTTAGCACTTTTGTACCAGTTAGTAATGACTCATCATTCCCTCACGGGCATGGGAGCCAATCAAGGGGGCCATGGTGGCCCCTACTGTCTTCCTCAGCTGGACACTCCTACACAGACTCTTGTCTGGCATTTTCTCACTGACTACTGCCCTCTGTTCTGGACCTCAGGATCCACATCTGTTCAAGGTGCTGATAAAGCAGATTAGGGTTGTCCAGTTCACAGTTGACATGAAGGCTAAATGCATAAAGAGCAGGTACAAATTGAAAGAAAATACTTGTTGAGTCAGTAGGCTCAGGCTATTCTCTCTTTAACAAGATTAAATACATATATTTTTATGACAAGAAGTTTCAGAGCCTTAAGTATACAAAATTTGTATGAGGCAAAAAGTGCTTAAGTGCTCCCAAACATATTTGATCGTAATCCACAGCTCCACTGCCCCCATCTTTGCCATAAAACAAATAATGGCAGAAGTGATACATCTGCAGAAAGCTGAGCTGTATTGGAACATCCGTATTAATTTAAATCTTCTTCCCAAAGTGGTGTCTTCAGACTGGTGTCGCTGTGCCTCTCTTCTTGCTGCAGAACTTGTGCACCTGGATTCCACAATGGAAGTTGCGGGTCCCCGGGAATGTCTGTTTCAGGGGGCCCAGCCCTGATTGCCAAGGCGCCTAGACTGTACCCCTTTGCCAGAGCTGCATTTCAAAGCTATGAGTGCAGTTCTGGAGGGAGATCAAAGCTCTCTCAACTCAACTGTCATTAGAATATTTTCTTTATGCATCTCATTCGCTGGTGAGTGCCAACAACATATTTCCTAAATGCACTGGCCTGAGATGGTACAACTCTGTAATAATCTGAAGGGGAGGGCTGTCGGGGCCTGTTTTATTGAAAGAGAAGCAAAAGGGAACCACATTCAGAATGCAAAACAACAACAAATCCCTAAAATGAAATCATGGGAAAAAGCGGGAAGGCCGGAGCTTTTCCAAGCCTCAAAACATAGCACACTGGCATGCTCATTGTGAAGAAGGTTGGTCAGAGGTGTAGCTCCCGGTGAGCTGAGGTCAGGCCTCATTAGTCTCAATTTCGATTCCTGTTCAAAGTGGTTCACCCTTCAGCTGACTTTTCCATTGCAGAGGTGAGAGTATCATGCCAAGGTCCTGCTCTCTGGCCTTTTGATGGGTGCGAGCTGGACACAGAAATGGTGCTGGTCAATGCAGCAGCCCTGAAAGCTTCTCTGAACTGAGCAATGGCTGACAGTGGGCCACTTCTTGGCTAAGATTAATTTTTTATGTTAAACAAAATGACAGATGAATGTTACTATGAGGGACATTTAGGCTTGTCCTCACTCTTCCTCCAAGTGACCTTAGAGAAGTGACTCACTCTCTCTGGATCTCAATCTCCTCATCTGTAAAATGGGGATTATAAAATTTGACCTAGAATGGAGGGTATAAAATTCAATGTGATGATAAGCAAGATGACAAACAAGAAGCATAAACACCTAACAGATGATCCGTAATTCCCTTTTAATGTTGCTCGTAGTGGGGAGTAGCCTCAGCCCCCGGTGCCTGCTGGGTTTCCATCCCATCACTGAGCCCTGGTTTCTGTCACTCGATCAATATGTTTGTCTTCCTCCCAGGAGTTGCTCTGATTTTCCAGCTCACAGAGTAAGCCATGCAATGTTGCCCATTTCCAAACTCTGCTTGTCATTTCCAAGGAGACTCACAAGCCCAGAAACCTCCACTCCATTTTCAAAACACACTAGACCATTTGAAAATGATTATCAAATACAAAGATCAAAGCCACTCAAGGCAAGTCATTAAAGAAAGATAAACCTCAGAATGTTTATTGCATCCATATCCCTGCTCCAAATAACAAGCTTTCTCCAAGCTGTGACCAGTTCTAAAGCCTGAATTTTGTGCTTTATCCCAAGGGCCCTAATGATCTTGACTTTATTCTCTTGCTTAGTTTCATCATCAAAAATGCCTAAGTCTACTCTTTGTCTCTATAAAAGGAGATACAGAGAAAAATGCTGGGGTCTTTATTAAATTCTTGGAATCTTGAATGTTTGGTTTTCAAAATAATAGCTTTTGTATGGAAGTTTGACATACAGGCAAGAAAAAATATAACAGTATGAATTACATGAGTCAAAACCAACCAAATTTTTAGTGGCTCATTCTTTCATTCATTTATTAAGTCATTCTCTCACTACCCCCTTTTTTCTCTCCTTCACCTCTCTGCCTGCCTTCATTCTTTCCTGCCTGCCTTCCTTTCTGTCTGCATATCATTCATTCTTTCCTAGTTTTATTCATCAACACTTGTTGAGATTCTAACACATAACTTGTTTTAAGCTAGAAACCAGGAACACCAGTATGAAAGAAAAAAGCAGTTCATTATCAAAAAATGTAACACTTTCTGAATAACATGATAGGAAAAAATAGACAGTCACAAAATAATGCAATGATACTAATAAGCCCTACCACTTTTAATAATTTCCTGTATAGGTGCATGTTGAAATACTTTTAAAATGTATCATCTGTTTGAAACTTCATGAAAACCCTGAGGATGAAATATATGTGTCCCTAATTTATAGGCAAAACCTATGGTGAGGTGCAGTGACACCGTTTTCCCAGGGTGCCCTCACTCATAAGTACTAGAGGTAAGATATAATTCCTATTCTTTTGGATACCAAGGTCATGGCCTTAATCAGTGGTCTCTGTTTTTAAAGATTTGTGTTTTGATAGATGGTGTATTGAATATGACAGAAGTATTCATTTCACTATTTGAATGTGAATAAAATATGAGTGAGGTTTTCACTAATAAACAGTAAATGTTGGTTGGATATTGGGCTAACTGAGATAAATGGAGAATAGGGAAGAAGCCTTAGAAATCTGAGAAGCCAGAAAGAATAGAAGAAGGTGAAAAGCACCAGGCCTTCCTTGCAAGTGTTGCAGACTTGGGAAGGTGCAGGGACTTCACAAGAGGAGATAGGAGGAGGGGGTCAGCAGTGGCTACATTGGAAGGGTGGTGAATATCAGGGCATACAGAATGGGGAGGGTCCTGAAAGCACCAAGCACAGCCTGGCAAGATTTATGGAAGAGAATGGAACTATCCGGTTTATATTTTCCGGAGTACGTTTTTTGGGAGAATTTAGAAGAAGTCAATAGCACTGACGTAAGTGGCGAAGGAGGCATTGGCGATGCCTTGCAGAAAAGGGAAAGAACGGAAGAACTTCAAAGTAACAGTGGCACTCATTCATGGGGAACAGTTGGATGCTGAAGTGGGGTGGGAATAAGACAAGCTAGAATAATGGATCTGGGTTTTAAAGTGTTCTATTATATTGGTGTCAAATGAGGAATGAGTCTTTGGGGCCATTCCTTCCAGTGAGTTTCCAAAGGTCAATATTCAGGACATGCGCAGACCTTCAACTCTGCAGACAGAAGCATGGTGAGACTAGGTGATATGTGGGGTGGAGGATCCTAAGGATTTGGAATTGAGGGAAGAGATTGATTCAAAAATGCAGAGTGGGCCACAGGCCAGCCACAGATATTTAGATTATTAGAAGAATTCAGTTGGAAGGTACCAGGAATTGAACTTGGGACCTTGTGCTTGCTGTTAGGCACTTATACCACTGAGCTACGCCACTGGGCTTTTTAATCTCAATGAAAAAAAGGTGCTCAAAATGAAAACAGCATGGTGATGCTTCTTATCTCATAAAATAAAAGATACTTGAGTAGTCTTCCAAAACAAAGATTAAAGTAGTCTTAGAATAAGTGACTCTCCTTTTAAATAAACACATTTTACCAAGAACTATGCAGCTGCTATTTTTGTAATTTCCCTGTTTTAAAATTGGAGTGTAGAGACTTCTGGGGGCAGAGATAAATATCAGCACACCTGGTTTCTGGAAAACTGGGCCAGGCTCACTTGGCTAGTGTGATTCATCCTTTAGGTGTCATCCTAAAGAAAACTCCCACTCCTCTCGTGTGCACCCCACAGCCCTTCCTGCATCTCCCTCAGCATCTTGGACTTTTCCACAGGCACACTTACCCAACTAGCTACTGGCTTCTGTTCAGGAAATTCCAAGGCAGCAGACTCACACCTCTAGTGTAATATTCAAAGTATCACCCCCAGAATTTCGCACTGTGCTGGCCAAAGCAGGCACACACTCATACACACATACACAAACAGTTGATCAGCATTTCCCTGTGATTTTGGGCTTCTATAGCTTTTGCTTTGACCGTCTCAAGAGCTCAAAAGTTCGCTGATTATCACTGGGGTACAAGCAACCTCCTGTTAGATACGAATGTACAGTAATTTGAAGTGTGAGATGACATTCAAAACTGCCTCTCCAGTGATGTACTCAGCTCACGCTCAGATACCGCTTTCCTAATAGAATAATGGAGTGCCAGGACTCACAGATTTCTCTTTCTTTCTCGAACCACCTAAGTCACAAATGCTAAATTGGACAACTGACCACAGCGAGCAGAACATGCACAGCTCATGAACACCACTGTGGTTCATCTTCTGCTTGAAACACCATTAAATAAATATAAATCATATGGATTTCACAAATTGTAACAACCCAGTTTCAGCTGCAGAAGGTATTTTTAGAAGACTGGGACGTTGATTCTTATTCATGTTGGCTATATAATTGATGCAAACGCTAACTAAACAGTGTTCAGTTTGAGAAGAATAAATAAATCAAGAATTACATCATCACCAATACATGTCAATATGGCAATGTCTGGAATTCAGTCTGGATGATGGCCTCCTATGAACCACCTAAGCTTAGGCAAATAACAAATTTATTTACAGTAACTACAATCATGATGGTGGGTGCAGAGCTCTCTGGATGACCTTTACCAGGCCTAATAACTTCTCCAACTTTTGTATATCCTGGGGCTAAAACTGTGATAGCTCTCCTAGGGTCATGCGGCAACGAAAGAGTCCAAGAGTGGAGCAATCATGCTGCAAGGAATGACACTGTTAGGCCGTTGAAAGTAGAATTAAATCCAAATTGATTTTTGGAAAGAAGATGCCGCACTCAAGGCCTGAGGGAAAATAAAATAGCACACTTACAGACTATCTATTTGTGGGGTACCATGGCTAGCCCTCTCTCGGGACCTGACTGATATGAGCAGGATTATTTTTCAACTAATCACAGAGCATAATTATTCCTTCATCAATGCACTGAAAACACCGTCCCCTATTAGACATGGGGCCCAGTAAATCCTCTGAACATAAGACTGCCTCTAATTTCTTCAGGTAAGTGGAGTGTCAATGCATATAGACCCTCACCATGTATACACTAGTTTTTCCACCAATCTAGAACGTGGCAATAATGTCTGATTGAGAATTTCCCAGCAAACACAACCTTTAAAATAACCTATTTTACAGAGGAAGAAAAGGGGCCTATGTCACTCCATGTTGGCCAGAATGTTATTGGATGGATACAAGTCATCTCCTTCCTCATATGTATGTAGCCAAACAACAGGCACATTATCTTTTCTGCTATGGATCCCAAGGGAAAAGGCTTTTCTCATGTCTCTCTTCTACACTGTGTAAGATTCGGAGACAGTTCTTGTTTTTGTGCTTATAGTTCCCACTGCCCTCTGTGGCCAGAAAACAATTCAAGGTCTAGGCTAAGCATTGCAGTTAGCTGTCTGAACTTAAGAAAGGTGGGAATCATAAATATAGAAAATTTGACAGAAGGGCCAGCCAGATAGCTCTGCAGACTAAAACACCTGCTTAGACAGATGTAGGGACTGGGGTTTGATCCTGGGCATGTTGTGCCAGCCTCAGCCCTGGGTGTGCTGAGATGGCAACTGAGACTGGGCATGGTGGAATGCACATGTAATCCCAGCGCTTGGGAGGCTGAAAGCAGGAGGATCACTACGAGTCTGATCTGTGCAGTGAGACTCTACGGACTCTGTACTAAATTCATTATTAAAAAAAAGGTAAAATAAACATGGAAAACATTTTTAAAAATAAAGTTTAATGGGATATAGCTCAGTGGTACAAGCACCTACCTGGTGAATGCAAAGACCTGAGTTGAGTCCCTGGTACCAAAAAAACAAAACAAAACAAAACAAAAATGTTTGATAGGATGACAGTGTTCTTCCAGCCCTCTTTAGCACCTCTAAAACATAGAAGAAAGAATGCAGGAGAAGCAAATGAGGAAAGAGAAAGATATAAAATATTCCTCTAGAAGAGGAGAAAATGCAAGCCTGTTTTACCTGGGTCAACCCCCCAAGAGCAAAAAGCACCACTGTTCACACACTCACTGCTTTTGTGTCCCCTGAAAGTGACAGCAGAGGTATAAGGGTGCCCTCAGGCAGAGGGAACAAGCTGAGCTGCAATCCATTTGGCAAAGTGTCATTCATTAAAACAAGTAGAGCTGACACCCAGCAGTCAAACCCTCCTTCACACCCTAACAGGATTTGTTTCCTAACCTGGAAGGACATTTGACCAAGCACTGGATCCCTTGACTGATGTGGTCAACATCATCAGTGGATAGAAAAAGGGAAACAGTGGGACTGGATATGTCAAACTAGGGTGCAAAAATCCAACATCGTCCTGAGGAGGTCCTCAAAGGAATCTAAGCCTCCCATCTGTCCAGGAACCGAGAAATAGGAAGCCAAACCTAGAAAATGGGTGAGAGAGGGAGCACTCTGACCCTGGCATGCTGGGGAACTGTTGAGGAATGTTATTCTAAAAGGCTCTCAACTTTCACCTAAAAGCTTGAGGACATGGGTTATGTGGGGCAAGAGAGCCAGCAGGAGACAACTTGCTTGGTGTGGTCCTGAGCACATTATGCACATTACAAACCCCCCACCGTTGGCCTCTAGTGACTTCCTTCCTCACTAATCAGTGATCCCTGACATGAGATCCTAGGCATACCTTTGCTTTTGGTTGTAAATGCAGAAGTTCAGTGTGGCATGCTGCTTATCTCTTGGGAAAATAAATACATTAGCATTTAGTATGTGCACACCTTTTGGAATTTAAAAACAAAAACAAAACAAAACAAAAAAAACTTTACAAACCGGAACCTGTCAGAATTTGGTAGCTGAGAGTCATCAATCGGGTCCCTTCTGCCCACTGCCCTGGTCCTTATATTCTAGTGTAAACACTCAGGATTGAGAGGCAGCTGAGAATCTGGGGATACACATGTGAGAGGTGAAATTTCCCAAGGAAGTGTAACCACCAACTGCAGCAACACAAACAAATGTTATTTTCAGTGCTTGCTATGTGCCAAGTGCTTTTCTGAAGGGGAAAATATGCTACATTTTGAGTCTCCTTCTTCTGTTTTTTTTTTTATGTCTAGGGCAGGGTCTACAGGGTGTTTAGGGTCTCACTACTAGATCGGACTCATAGTGATATGCCTGTTATAGCTTCCCAAGAGCTGGGATTACAGCCTCATTGCAGTCTCAGTGCACCCCAGGGGTGGGGCCGGCACGGCAGGCCCCAGAGATCAAACCCCTGGCCTCTGAGCCTGTTTACAGGTGCTTTAATCCACTGAGCTATTTGGCCAGGCCTATGTAGTCTTCTTAACCACTGAGTACCTTAGACAATTACTTTTTCTTTTTTGGAGTACCGAGGATTGAACTCAGGACCCTGTACTTGCCAGGCAATAGACTATTACTTTCATGCTTGATTTTATCAAAATAACCAAGTCTTGTGAAAGATTATAGGCTTGGCCAAAACATACATGTTGTCTGAACACATTTTTGTTTGTCTGCTAGGCTGTATGATCCTGCTGTTCGTAAGACACTGAATTAGTTCTTCATTAGCTTTACCATGAGGGCCCTCGAATAGTTTTCCTACTAGTTCTAGTCACTCCTAATTCTGTTCTCAAAAACAAAAGTGACAGGTGCACAAGCTTCAAAGTTATAATTTGAGACTAAAGTTGGACTTAGAAGAAAACCATGAAGAAGGAAACCCAGATTAAATCAGACAAAATCAGACCAGGTTCCCAATATACCCAGCCATGGAAATTTGTGTGTCCACACCCAAGCAGGCATGGGAGCTGGAAATGGTTGAAACATCTCGTAACTTCAACAAAAGTGATCCATGACTCATCCTGACCAATGATGGGTCTGCGAGGAAGTGTGTCCTCTGACACAGTTAGACATTTGGGTCATTTTCAAAATAAACTAGTGTACAGCTCATTCAGTTTGATATAAGTGGTGTGGTCTTTAGTTAAAAATACCAACTCGTAGCCATCCTCTCCAAAAGTTAGTATTTTAAGAATGAAAGTAATCTGGGAAAATGTTCTCAATTTGTACTTTGCAGTTCCATTCAGGTCTTTTTTTCTGAATAGAACTGGAGTCCCTGAAAAACAGTGCTGACACACATCAGATGGTGTCTTCGGGTGCACATAGGAAAGGAGAAACTCCAGCGGCTACTATGTGCCCAGTGTTTCACCTAGCTCACTCCATTTGCATGACATGAAATGCTATGCAAGAGTTGCTGCCATGCAACTTTAAGAGACAAGAAACACTTCTCGTATTTAAGAGCAATGTGGCAAGGTCAGACAGCTAGTACAGAGTGGAGCCAAGATTCAAACCCTGTTCAGTCTCCAACAAACATAATTTTTCCACTACACCAGTCCTGACTGCTGTTATTGCTGTAATGAATATTAGTCACGTTAAATAAACCCTGATATTCTGATTATAAAATTCCAAGCAATTTCTCTTACATGATTACTGGAAAAGAATGACCAAAGTTACTGAAAAAAAAAACCAAAACAAAACAAAAAACAACACAATGTCCCCTTTTATCTGCTTGCTTGTTAACTCTTCCCAGAACTCATTCTAGGGCATTATTTTCTGCTGCCCTCGTGGCCACATGAAGTAATATTTGATCAAGACTGTCAGATATGATTGTTCTATAGATGTGGAAGTGGCAGTGCAAAGAGATGCAGAGACTTGCCCAAGATTCCATAGCTGAGTGACTGCCCAGCCAAGGACACGAGCTGTTTCTCTTGAACTCTTCTCTTACCTAAATCAGCTGTCGTGTGTGTATATGTGTGTGTGGCAGGGGCCTATTATCTGAAGGATCAATCATGGCATCCACCTTCAAGTTCCAGCTTGGTTCATGTCTGTCCTGTAAGCCCTCAGCACGTTCCTGCCTCTTTATGGCACACTAGCTGTCTAGTCCCACCATATGGCTCTTTTCCATTATTACGAAGCCATCTGTTCACGCTCTGAACCTGTTTGTATTCCTTTTCCACCAGTGAATCATTTCTAACTTCTCTAATCACCAGGATCCTTTCATTTCTCAGAACCTTGCCATCTTGTGCAGCAATTGGAAAGTAAAATCTGCCTTCTTCACATCCTTTGCATGTCTGTGAGGAAAGGTCAGGAAATCATATCCTACAAACTTTTTTGGATGAGTGTGTACTGTGGATCCTTAGGGCATTCACGCTGAGGAGGTAGTTTAGCAGTCTAAGTGCCTGCCTGGCAAGAGCAAGGACATTCATGATTGTGTTCTGGATATTAAAGATATCTTAACAAAATATGGATGAATGGTGAGATAATGACTATGTTAAATACAATGTTTCCAGAGTCCAAACTTCTGGTTTCTAAAATATCAAGGGAATTAGGAGAAGGGCTGCAATGGTGCACAGGTTGGATATGTGCTCCTGAGTGTTGGTCTCAGGTCCCAGTGGGGGGTGGGGCCAGTGCTTTCCTTGGGTGGGGTTCTCCTGGGCAGCAACAAGAGGAGGCTGGATGATCTCTTTCTTCTTGTAGCTCAAAAAGCTCCTAGTTCTATGCAACTTTTTCAGACTTATAAGCAGCTGACATAAGCAAGGCAAGAGGGATTGAAGGGAGAGGAGAGGAATTGGAAAAAAGAAACAAGATACATGGATTCAGATTCCTGATGATGAATGTGATGACTACGTATTTCTAAAATGTGCCAATAATTTTTTTCAAAAATTAAAATCTGGGCAAGGTACTGTATGCCTGCAATCCAGCACTCAGGAAGCTGAGACAGGAAGATCATCATGATTTAGAGGCCAGTGTGGGCTACACAAGTGAGCTCCTGACTCTAAATAAATAAGTAAATAAATAAAATAGAAACAGCTGGAGAGTAGGAAAACATATAGCCCCTGAGAACATCTCCAAAGGGAAGTGGCAAATCCTATGAAATAAGACAAATCAATTAATAGATTCTGAAAAGGAACTGGGAAGAAACTGAGGCTGGCAGTAGTTACCTGCAGAGAGGTCAAGGTGGTGTTTACAAGACTGATCACATTCTCTTTCATGAGACTTTCAGCAATGTTCATTTGGTAAGATAAATGTACACCCTGGGGAGTGCCCTTGTTGCAGACTATCATCACCACCCTCATCACCACCACCACCACCACCATCACCACCACCACCACCACCATCATCATCATCAAAGGAAGACAAAAAAAAATTCCCACCAAGAGTGGTGGTGAATACCTGTAATCCCAGCCCACAGGAGACTGAGGCAGCAGGATTGCTGTGAGTTCAAAGCCAACCTGGGCTACATACATAAGGAGATGCTGTCTCAAAAATACAAAGCAAAACAAAAACAAGATCCTTATAAAACAAAAGTGTATAAGGCAATTGTCCACATGAATGTATATTCATAGAAAGAGGTGCACTGTACCCCGTGGGATCAGAGCCTGTAATCAGGAAAGACTAACATATTTTTATTGTATTTTATTTTACTTAGGTATTTGCTACAGGGTCTCACTATGCAGTTCACACTCATAGTGATTTTCCTGCTTCAGCCTCCAATGTGCTGGTATTACAGGTCTGCGCCGCCACATCTGGTTCTGGTGGCCATCTTGGCACAGCCGGAGCAGCATTTAGTACCAAAGATCGAATCCAGGTCCTTGCGCTTGCCAGGCATGCGCTTCGACTACTGAGCTACCTTCCTGCCCCCAAGATCCATATAAAATAGCAGGTCTACTGTAGCATCTTCTCCCGGTGAGATGGGCATGGCCCAGAATGTTCCCTGACCTTGGGTTTCTGGACACTGAGACTTTCTATTAAGTCTAGGTTTTCCATGTCATTGATGGAAGCAGTGAGGGACATTGTACTTGTGTGTAAACCCCTCTCAGCTACAGGTGAAGTTCTACCACCACTGAAAAGGATGGCGCAGGTGCACCCGGAGTGTCTTCTGCTGGCCAGTAGCCCTGAGAGCCTTTCATTGCCCACCTAGCCTGCTTCTCCTGATGGGAGCCCAGGCCTCTTCCTTCCTTCCAGCAGCTGCTGCCATGCAGTGGTCAGCTTTCTATGGTTGGTCAAACACTTGATACCCACAACTTCAAAGAAAAAGGGTTTAATGCAGTGCATATTTGGTGGGCATCAAGTCCAAACTCATGTGCTCATGAGACAGAAACATGAAGGCGGAAGGGCCAGGAGGAGCAAAGCTGCTTAGCTCAGGGTGGCCAGAAGGCAGAGCAGAAGAACAGAGCCAAAGAGAAAGAGGCCAGGTACAGACACAGGTGCCAGGG
This sequence comes from Ctenomys sociabilis, assembly GCA_004027165.1. Taxonomy (NCBI): domain Eukaryota; kingdom Metazoa; phylum Chordata; class Mammalia; order Rodentia; family Ctenomyidae; genus Ctenomys; species Ctenomys sociabilis. The sequence continues at coordinate 90,519 of PVKA01001206.1, forward strand.
CTATGCCTCTATGATCCATCCAGAGACATCTGGAATTGCTCTTCTCCAATCTCCTGCACAGATCCCCCAGCCAACCAGGGTTCGCACCTCCCTGACCAGCCCGACCACTGTTCATGGGAAATCACTTGTCCATGCTGCCCTCTAGGTGGTGAGCTCCCAAACAGCAGCCACTGGGCTGCCTCCAGGGAGTCTTCAGCAAGTGATTATTGGGAGACCAGAAGGAAGGAAAAAATGAAGAGGTGAGACAAAAGCAATGATGCAGGAACAAAGAGCCGGCCAGCTACGAATGGTTTGGGGAGATAAACTGGCCATACGGACGGCAGCCCTCCGCCTAGGCCCTTCCTGCTTCATCCCCTCTCCCTCCTCACGGCTGTGCTGCCCCATTCTCCATGAGGGTCCCCTATCTCTGCGATGTGTTCCCTCTTTGCTACCCTGCTGCCTTGTGCCCTCAGGGTGCCTGCCTCCTCTACTGATGGCCTTCTCAAGTCTTTTGGCCTCATGACTTCCAGTCTGTTTTACCCAATGGAAAGTCCTAGCAAGAGGAAGCAATAGTATGGACTGTGCTCCCCTCGGTCCCTTCTGATCAGGTGGCCATAGTCGTGACCGTTTTCCTCAACTGAAATGCAGAGCTGCTGCTAGGAAACCTCCTCCATACAGCCACTTTCTCTGGTGTCTGTCATCACTCCTTCTTTTTGATCCCATGGACCAAGAGGAGAAATGGATCCCTGGATTTGTGAGCCCTGGAGTAAAGTTTTAAGTATCATTGGTTTCTCAAAACCCTGCCCATAATTCTGTAAATATGTTTCTTCAAAACACCCCTTCCTTTGGCCCTCTTAATTATTCTGCTACCATATCCCATCCAAGACTTTATTTTTTTTTATTTATTTTTTTTTTTTTTTTGTCTTTTTGAGACAGGGTCTCACTATGCAGTTCAGGCTGGCTTTTTAAGCTCACTTTGTAGCTCAGGCTGGTCTCGAACTCACAACAATCCTCCTGCCTCAGCCTCCCGAGTGCTGGGATTACAGGCATGCGCCACCACGCCCGGCTATCCAAGACTTTAATAAGGACAGTATATCACTACCTCTCAATAAGCTTCTTATTCCTGCATGGCTATTCAGATGGTCCCTCCTCCAGCTGACTTGTCTTGTTTCATTAGCAGAGATTAATCTCAGCATTGTAAGTCGCCTGATCCTGAATGCACAGATCCAACCTTAAGTTTGTATATGTCCTTTCAGGGGAAGTGGAAAGCTCTCAATGGTGGGGAAGGTGTCCAACTCCGCAAATATCCTGAGGAGTATCAGAGAGGCTAGCAGCGGTTGACAAGCCTAATAAATGCCTCTTAGAAGAGAAACAGTCCCTGTCTGGCTTTGTTACATGATACAGAATAAGACAGCAGCTGAAGTTGGGCTGAACTGTGATTCAAAAAAGACTAGCTGGTTCTTTAATGGCAGTTACTGCATCCCTATGCATGTTTACCAAGATTGACTTTCAGGCGTCTGAGGGTGGGGAGAGAAGCTCCCTCAGCTGCAGGCGGCATTGGCTGGAGGTGACATCATCTGTCACTCAGCTCAAAGCTGTCTTTGTAACTGCAGCACTCTGGTTGCAGTCATGGCTTGGAAATCATATAAAATAATCCTAGTACCCTTTCCCACAGCACAAACCTCCTGGGACTGGAAGTGTACATGCCATGTCCTTCATGGCTCCAATCTCTTGGGAGAATTGAGGAAAACAGTGAGAGTACAATCTCTATGACTGACATGAACATCAGAACAGTGCTGAACTGGAGAAGGTAACCAAGGATTGGCAGTGCAGGCCCCCTCCAGATTTACCATGGGTGGCTGTGTGAGCTCTGGACTCAGTTTCCCTTTAAAGGGCAAAAGGAGTTGAACTCCACAATCACTGTGAAGGTTCTCAACTCAAGAAGCTGGAATCATTGCCACACTCTACAGCCCCGCTGCTGGGATTCTGTGCTTTCCTACACAGATGCATTCCTGACAATGGGAGCAGCGCTCGGCGGACAAAAGCGTCAACCTCCCATGCACTACAGAGTAGGGCCTCTCTGATGGATCTGCCACTCCACCCAGCCACATTACTGATGTACCTTATTTTTCTAAAAAGAACTACTACAGAAACTGTCAGGATGTATTGTAATCAGTAGTACTCAATGTAAGGCATCCACAAACTGAAACCAATCTGTGGCATGATAGTTGCAGAGGTAGCAAGTAGACGTTTGGGAAGTTTTGGAGAATTCGGCCGTGGCTGCCGTTTCTGACTTATTTCATTTTTATGCCAATTTGTTTTTGTTGTCTCATATAAACGTATTACTTCATGACATGCAGAGGAAGAAAATTGGCCCTTTGTTATAAATTGAGACATAGTGCTCTTTACTCATAAAAACAGAGACGTAAAGGGGTACAGACAGGCATAGAATATGTACACTATATAAACATCTACTAAATAAAAATGTATACATAGCCATCAATACATATTCAAATTAAAAAAGAAAGCAATCTCCTTTTTTTCTTTCTATCTCTCCTTCTTTCATTTTGTTTGTAGTCACAAAATGAGTATTTTTCTACAACTGCCTACTGATTTCTCTCTGCACATAGCAGAGCTGATCTGACCAAAACTCAGTAGCCCCAGCCTGCTCAGGAGATGACACAGGCTTGGTGCTGCTCCTCCGGGGTGCACAGCTTTTCCAGCTCTCAAAAAGCCAAACAGGCCCTGGTGTGATGGTCGCACAGCTGGCGGATGGCTGCTCATGCACGTTCTAGACACGGGGCCCCCGGACTGAGGAAAGGAAAGGAGCGGCCTTTAGAATCTGCCAGTGCTGCTGGCTGATGGTGAGTTAGTTGGAATCTGGGGTGTCCTGGTCCCTCACACCAGCTTGTTGCTCCACAGAGGCGAATTGCCATTGGTCCTGACTCAGGTACACCCAGTAGTGTCTCCCAAGATATCAGTAAAGCCACCTTGCTTCTTACCCTGTCCTGTAATTGTACTTCTAATTATTCCTAGGATTTAAAACTAACCCCCATCTTTGAGAGCTGGTGTCAGTCACTAAGCCTGGGTTTGACTCTAAGCTATCCATATATTAGCCAAATGTCTTCAGTAAAGGCCCCTCATCTTCTGCACCTTGAATTTTCTTCAGCAAAACATAGCTAAGCATGTCTCCATTCCCAAACCTGGCAACTGATGAATAAACATGTGGTCCATGAAGGAGTGAATGAACAAATGAAAGGAAGTACAAGTGGCTAGTGCTTTTCAACTGCATCCATTCTCTATCATTTCCACTCTGCCCTGACACACGGGTGTGTCCTGGCTGCCCAGCTCAACAGGACACACTACACTGTTCATGTAAGACTTACATTTGCCACTTGGAGAATGACCTTCCTGACCTATGAACTTATTAAGTGTCTTTTCTCTCTAAGGCTCCTCTTTCCCATCAGTCAAATGCAAATGTTAACCCCTGTCTCATCTTTCTCCCTTGTCAAGTTCTGGCAAGGCCCAGATGAGAGCGGGGATGACAGTGCATCATGACGTGGGAGGCTCCGGCCACACACCAAGGCTTCTGCACAGCACGGGCTATGCACGTCTTGGCGCCAAGGTGAGAGTCCAGGGGCCCTCCTGGTGCCAGGAGGCTGAGCTGACGTGCTTCTTGACTGGCTGCCAGGCACGACATTCTCCTGCCAGCATTGTCATTCCTTTTCACATAGGTACTTTGCCTGTGCATGGGAGGCCCTTGCTCTTTTGAAAGACATAAAGAGAAGTGTCAGCAGAAAACCTGCAGAGGTCTGCAAATGTGTTCTAGCCATCAGCAAGTCCAGGGTCCTGCATGTTGGACAGAATGGAAAAGTTCAGCATGAATCTGTGAAAAACAGGAAGGTGGATGTTGACTGTTCCTCTGGCTTGAAACTGGTTCCTTCAGGTCCCACATCAAATACAGGTCACTGTTGGGTTCCAGGCTGGGATTTCCTTTTATACCCGACAGCCACAGCAAAGGCTAAGTGAGACACTAAACAGGAGGTTCCTCTTTTCCCTCTCCTCACACTATAAGAGGAAAAGTTTCCTCTACTTGCAGCATCTTCCCCTTTCCTCAACTCAACTTCTGAGGTCCAAATTATATTGACCTCTTTTTAGAAATAAGCTTTCTTGTGTATGTTTAAGGCTTACAAGATGAAATTACAAAACATATATAGATAATGAGAAAATCACTATTTTGAAATTAATAAACACTTCTTTTTTCTTTTTTTTTGTGGTACCAGTGATTGAACTCAGGACCCTGCACTTGCCAGGCAAGCACTTATTCTACTGAGCTATCTCCCCAGCCCAATAAACACTTCTGTCATTTCACATAGCTATCTTTCCATGGTAGTAGCGGCCAAAAATCTACCTATTTAGCAAGAATTCTAAATGCAGCACTGTGTCATTACCTGTAGCCTTTGTGCTGTACTTTATATCTATGACTTGTCTCAAATACCTGACTGAAACAGCACCTCTCCCAAAGAAATCCTCATGTGATCTGCACAACTGCACATCAGCTTTTCTCCCTTTGATCTCCTTGAGTACTTCCTGAACACCACACACTCCCTTTCATTGGGCAGAACATGACAATTCTCCCTACTGAGAGTGCCTTATAGTGCTAGCCAGTGATGAGGAGAGATGGTGGTATATACCTCCACTCAGGCCTCCGATGAGCTTGACAAAGCATGACCATTCCCATTGTACAGAAAAAGGAACAACTCCTAATGGTTAAAAACTGAGGAATGAGTACGACTGATATCTGAACCCAGGTTGAGGATCCCAGGTAACCACAATCCCACAGCAGTGTCCAACACACAGCATGGAAATATTCCAAATTTCTCTGTCAGATGGCAGAATCCAGTGTGGCCCCAGATGGCCATGGAGTACTTGAAATATGACCAATGCAACTCAGGAATTAGATTTTAAATTTTACTTACTTTGAACTGATTTAAATTTAAATGCTCACATGTGGGAAGGGATTACTGAGTTGGCCAGTGCAGGTCTAACTCATTCTGTTTTGTGTGTTATGGCAGCTATTTGTACACAGTGTACTACTTTCAATTTAAACACAGATCTTTAAAATTCAAAATGCTGAGTCTTTCTTCATAGCCAATGAAATACACTGCATCAGTAGCTTTATAATCAGCTATGCCATCATATGATCCCCATCATCACCTGAGTGATAGACTCACCTTGGTAATGAAGGTGCTGGATGAACAGGAAAATTAACATAACCACTCTGGGCCTCAGGCACCTCTCCTACAAAGTGCGGTATTAGGTCTAGCTTTCAGCTGGGCATCTTCTGCCCAGGAGGGTCTTACCTGTGTGGGGAGTCAGGATCAAAACACGTCTTAGTGACGTCAGTGATTTCAGGGTCACAGCACTCTCCGCCATCAAAGTTGAACCGTTCGTAGTTACAATCCATGTCACACACACCGTTCTGCTGCTTCGTCTTGGTAGCAGTGTGACGCAGATGGCGGCAGTCCCCACCGTCATGGCCGGTCAGTGTGTGGTTGCACTCAGGATCGCAGTTTTCATCCCCAATTTTACTGATGTCACAGTTGGCCAGGATGAGGCGGTGGCGCAGGGAGGAGTTGTTCACCTCCAGCACCTCCAGCTCCCAGGAGATGTTGTAGTGCCGGAAAGCCTCTGCCAGTTGCCTGTGCTGGAAGTCCACCTGCTGGGGGCTCACAGTCGGATTCTCGTGGTCATCATCGTACAGGTTGACCACGCGGTAGCGCACCACCTTTGGTCGGCGGAAACTGGGGAGCTGGTTGTAGCTGGTGATCACTTCTGTGTTATCACACAGGGTCTGGCCGCACAGTGGGGGCTCCAGATTGGTGTCTAGCAGGAAGCCATGGGCGTTGCTCAGTTCCACTCGCGGGCTGTTGCCATCCTTCATGGGTGACCACATGCGCTTTACGTTGTCCCAGTTCTCCTGCAGGAGGAGCTGAGGTAGAGGGGTGTGCAGGCCATGGGTCTCCATGTCCAGCAGTATCTCTTGTTGAGTCCTGGCCACCTTCCACAGATAGAAGTGCTCGATGTAGCCCCGGTAGTTGTGGTTTAGAGCACTACCCCCCAACATAAGAACTTTGCACTTCTGCGTCAGCGGGCTGAATAAGCCTCCTACTTGCTCCCCTGAGGTGGCCACCTGGGCGCCGTCCACATACAGCTTCATCAGATGCCCATCGTAAGTGGCAGCTAGGTAGACCCACTGGCCTGGGAGGTAGCTGCGGTGGGCATTGATGGTGGTCACTTGCCGGGCCCGGTCTGTCTTCAAGGAGAAAAAGTAGCGTGGGTCTCTGTTGCCTTGGTCACTGACGGTGTGAATGCCCACGACCCATCCTCGGTCACGCGAGGTATAAGAACATTTGTCATACAGCCCTATGTGACCCCAAAAGAGAAAGATGAATAAATAAAGGATGGAAGGAGAAGGGAGCAAGTTACTTTTCTCTGGTAAGGTTCATATTAGGATACTGTACACGATCGGTGTTTGAACTGCTCTACGGGACTTTGGAGGTTACTAACGGTGCCTCTGGGACCATCCCAAGCACAAGGTGAGAGCTAGAGGATCTGAGAGGGCAAGTAAGGTGGTGTGGAGCTGCCTTGCCAAAAAGTGAACCCATGAAGTCTCACTTCTATCAGCACTCATATGGAACATGTGAGAAAGTTTTGTTTGAAGAAAGAGTACTTTGTCTCAAGCAACAAGAGCAATAAACATCTGAAAATTCCCTGGCCTTGTGAAGGGTTCTTCAGGAAAGAAGACTTTGTAGATAGGATGGCATTTTAATTGCATGATAATAAGAGGTGGGAATAGAAACAGCAGGAGACGATATTGCTTAGAGGATGATAGGTTAGAATGGGAGTCTGCAAGGGTCACCAGAACCGGAAGAGGTGCTTGCAAGCAGCATCCAGCAAGCCAGCACTCGTGCTGAAGTAGGGGGAAAGTTGGCCTGGAAAAATGAAGCCAAAGCTTTAAAAGCTAGGGTTTCTTCTCTAATAAGAGTCTTAGAAAGTCCAAGCATGCCTCTCCAAAGAAAGGCAAATACTTGTGGCTGAGGTGGAAAGAGTTTTAAAGATTATCACCTGTAATCCCATCACTGGACAGATAAGAGACCTGAAACCCATAGGACGGAGAAATGTTTTGGCTTCAAAATAATCACTGACAAATCTTCTGAGACAGATTCAGCTTGATTTCTTTTATATAAAATATATTGTTGATAATAGTAATAATAGTAGCTTAGATAACGGTAATAATAAGCAAAGGTTGCCAAGCCAGCCAGCATGTTAAAATCTGTACATGCATTAGTTCACTCAATACATATGATTGAGTATTGTATACTCAATACATCACTCTACAGCAATGATATTATACTTCTCATTTAAAGGAAGATGGCTATGGCAATTAAAGGCAAAGGGACAAGTTCAAGAGTGACTGGTTGGCAAGTAGGTACCAGTTCTGTAAGACCCAGGAGAGCACGATCCCATGTACTAACCCATGACACCTCTTACTGAGGTCAACAATGTTATCAGGTGTTTGGACCATACTATCTATTTGACAAAGGATGCGTAGATAAGTAAATCAAAGGTTTTGTTAGGTGCTTTGAAAGTTCCCACCAGACATCCCAGACCTACCCTGGGAATGCCAGTGAGTTTTCTCTATGTTGAGTTAGGTTGATCTTCACCAACTTCTTATTCCCCAGGTTCCTAGAATATAGCAGTGCCACCTGTACCAGCAAAACTAATTGGAAGGCTTTCTAATTATGAGTGCATTTTAAGTGTCAGATAACATGTGTGGCCAGGTGAGAGCAGGAGAGATAGTTGAGAATGAAGAAGAGACCCTCTTGTAGGATAGTCTCTTCTGTGAGCTGGAGTATCACCTCCCTCACCATGACTCCTATTGTGCATTTGCCACTAATGCTTATCAAATAGTCATGAATGGTGGCCAATGACATCAGTAGACATGGCTCTGAAGGTATGAAGGCACTGTGCCTTTACAACTTATGAAAATCACAGTTAGCTGCTGATATAATCAGCAGTTTGGCTGATGCAGGGTAAACCCACTTATAGGAGTTTTCCCACTCCCCAGGCAATGGCACTTCAGAGTCTCCTTACACAGTCATCCTGCTCTAGCAGCCTGGGTGACCTTGGCGGAGCACCAAGTAGTTTATCTCTGTAGGACAAAAGAGGGACTTGAATAAGGGTCCCTCCTTGTCACACTGTTGCTCCAAGTCACTTCTTTCTTGCAGGGTCCCCAGTGACAAACATACAAGCAACTCTTCAAATGAGCAGTCCTTGACAGTCCTGTGAGTAGGGATCATTCTCTCTTCTCAACTTGTTTTCCCTTTAGGAAACTCGACACTGGATTTCTGGTTTTAGCCTTGTATGTGTCCTCACTGTTACCTCCTCTCTGCTAGACTGGCTGATTCTCAAGAGTGATGACCATGTCTAGGTCATCTCAGTGTCCTACCCTGGACCTAGCGAGTGCAGGCACTCAGTAAGCATCTCATGAGTAAGGACACTAGTGACACTACAAAGAGTGGGAAGAGTCAAGGCAGGGACACCAAGGACAATCAGAACTGAAGCACTAATTTATGTCTCTGTGTCTAAAGGACAAGGAGCACTGCAGCACAGACTGCATTTCTGTAGGGGAGAAAGAGCAGTTTCTTTGCGCTCAGGATAATCTGCTTTGAATCTTGATGACAGCAATTACTAACTGTATGTCTGGGACAAAAATTACTTCACCTCTGTGGGCCTTAATTCATCTGTTTTGCTCATCTGTATTTCTCTTCAAATATGTTATCATACCGAAAGATACAGTAGATAGAGTGTCCTTGGCATACAATGCCTTTCCGAATTGGAGTTCATTTTTTTAAGATGCTAGGGTGTCTGAGAGTGATACTGAGGACAAAAATAAAAGTAGAAAATGACTGGAAGCAAAATATAGAAAGGCCAGAGAGAGAAAGCGCCCTGAAGTCATCTTTCCTGATGTGTTAAGAGCTAGAATGAAGGTTTGAAAAAGCAGGAGACCTGCTTAGTCTCACTATGGCAAACTCTACCTAGAAATTTTAATTCCCTATCAGCTTAGGTGACATTAACAGACTACAAATCAAGAGCTACCTCTCTGCTGACTTTCTCTACAGACAAAGATCTGACTCCAGATTTGGAACAGTTTAGCCCACAGCTCTCTTGTTGCTGCCCAATAGGGGAAGCCATGCAAACAGAAGTACCCCAAGCCACCACATTTTTGTCTGCCCCACCGCTTGGCTCAACTTCTCCCCTTCCTCAGCTGAATCTTTCCTCCCATGAAAAGAAAAGGAAGGGTCTTCTAAAGAGAAAATTAAAAATCTGAAATGGTATCCTCTCCCCCTCCCTCCCTGTAGGTTTTTACTTTGCCAGGGACTCCTGGCCCCTGGTTTTCCTGTTGCCCTTGGAAAGCGGCTAGCCTGGTTAGCAAGGCAAGATGTTTGCACATCTGTAGGGTGCTCTCAGTTCTGAGCCTTCCCTGGGACTTGGGACCCCTGCTTAGGCAACCTCTATTTGTAGATGAGAGAAAAAGAGGGAAGGAATGGGGAGGGGGCAGCTGCTGGAACACAGAGCTGAGAAATAAGGGGTGGTTTATCCCTGGGAGGCAGAGAGGAAGGGCAGAGAGTTTTCAGTGGAACCAAGAGGAAACACATTAAGGGAAATGAGAACCTTGAAGTAGTGGCTTCAGTTCAGAGGGAGATATTTACCTGGAGTCAAAGTGGCAAAAGGAAATCATTGAGCTTTCCTAGGGCAGGGGGAGTATAGTGACAGGGTTTATTTCTGTACAAAAATAATTCAGTAATGGTCATATTTCAGGGAACTGTAAAGGAAGCACCCTTGTTCTACAGGCCCCCAAAGCAGGGATTTGGCACCAGATGCTTGGCGTGCCAGGTAACTGCCTGGGACAAGCCACACCACCCCCTTTATGCTGCTGGGCCTCATTTCCCTTCTCTGTAAAAGGAGGGGTCTGGATGAAATGATTGCCTGCTAGAATTTAAGAGCTCTTTTGTTCACTCTTAGAATGGCTCCTTGTATGTAGACGCTGCTCAAAACTATGTGTTGATTGGAGTTGCATGCCTTATGTCATTCCCAATACTTGCATGCTTAGATTTCCTCTCCTCTGTGTCTCTCCACACAGAACACAGAGCAGCGTTCTCTGGAGGACCCAGGACTATCCGTATTACTTAAAACTGCTTTCCCCCCACAGTTGTTCAGCAAGATAGAGATAGCATTTAAAATAATTGTGCAAGTCAGTCTGAAGTCAACACCATCTGTGCGCTGCTACAGAATGATCCCAGGGGACCAATCCTCACAGGACAAGGCGGAGGGCCACAGGCAATTTTGCATGCAATCTACATATGATTACCATACACCTGCTTTAGTGCTGTACCTATGTGGAACCCTACAATAGAAGTATCAAGAGACCTTTTTGGGGGACCAATGAGGTGTACATGTCACACTGCAAGGCAGACAGAGCTCAAGGTACCAATCAGGAGAAAGGTTAGCCCTAGGTTTTCTGTCAGTTGACTTTACAAAGCACTCCACCACCCTCCATCTAACCTTTATGTACAAAGGGCTGCAGGGCTTTCAGATGCCTAATGTTTGCTTGTTTTCATTGCCTGGTTCTTATCTTTTCCCCATTCGTTTTTCACCCCAGGGTGTAATTAGATGCATGAAAGAAGAAAGACCAAAGGCAGAAGACAGGCAGGGAGTCCCCCAATACCTTGCCTGGTGCTGTACTGGGAGAAAAACGTGGGGTTTCAGAGCATCTTCTAGGAATAACATCAAAGATACTGTCACGGGGAAGCATAGGCCAAGCACCCATGACATCCAAAATCTTCCTCCCATATATTCTTGGTACCCTGCCTTGAACCACATCAGTTATTCCATATCTTTCCTCCTCACATATATGTCCCCTTGGTTCATTGATAAATTCCCAACACCCAACAGATCCTGGCATGTTGTGGTTACTGTGCAGAGTTTATCACTGAGAGGGAATGAAAGCCCAAAGAGGGACAGAGCACACTCTTGGCCTTCTTTAGATATGCTGCTTAAATTAAAAAATTCTTAGCTCCTGTGTGCTTTGCATTAATTCTCTTGGTGAATCTTCTGAACAAAGCTATCAGCATTCTCTACTCTTCAGAATCAACTTAGGTTCAGGAAAACAGATGTCCTTCAAAGCAAACACAGCCCAAGGCTTGGGCTTACAGGATCTCCAGACCAGGCTTGCAACCATGTCACTACAGGGAGGGTCAAGGGCCAAACATTTTATGGTAGATTGTTTAAAGGCAGCACCCCCTCCAGAAACACTTTTTCAAGTCTTGCAGCACCAACAAAAACAAGCTACATGGAACTACAAGCCTGTAGGCAGCTTTCAACGGCACTTTCTTGCTTGGACTTAAAATATGGGTGCAGAATCTTTGATTCTTTACTGTAGTGGTTAGTTTGTTCTATGAGCCTTTCCCCTTTTCACTGGGGCCCAACATTTGCTTGCTGCTCTGTCTTTCTGGAGTTTGACATAGTTCCTCAAACTTGTCTGTCAGTGTCTAGATTCCCATCACCAGCATCCTCATCTATTGGATTTTGACCCTGGTCTGTTCCAGTTTCCCATGTTTCCACTGGATGTTTTCTCCTGAGATTGCTGTCACCATCTTGGCTGTCTCTTGTCTTTCCTTTCATTTGTCATGGACTAAACAGCAGTGTTCCCTTAAAATCACGTACATTGAAGTTACAACCCCTTGCAGCTCATAATATAACTATTTTGATATAGGGTCCTTGAAGACCCTACAGTCTTCATTACAGTGATGTTATTAGGTGATTCCTACTCCAACAAGACTGGCATCCTTAGAACAACATGATATTTAGAGCACCGATGTGTACAGAGGGAAAACCGTGTGAAGATAGAATGAAAGCGGTCATCTGCAACCCAAGGAGAGAGGTCTGGGAAACAACAATAACTCCACCGCAATTTGGATTACAGTCCTTTACTCTCCAGAAGTCTAAAAGAATGAAATTTCTGTTGTTGAAATGCCCCAGGCTATGGTCTTTTTTTTAGGGCATTTCTAATAAATGATTATACCACCATTTAACAAGCTTTCTGAGGCCTAATTCCACTGGGGTTCCTCTAAAATCTACTCAGTATCCCACTGCCCTGTTCTTGGTTCACAATCATTCTCTCATTATGATCCAGAGCCTCCGCTTCCTAGACTCGTGCTTTGAGCAGAACAAGCAAAACAAGAAGAATTACAACACTGTGGTCACCTTCTGCATATGCACTCCTCTCAAAGTGGGGGTATTTCTCTGTCTCCACACAGACAAGTATTGCTGATGCCCCTCCTATGTGCTGGGCACATAGGAAGCTACTTCCGGGTCAAGACACAGGCCTCAGACCACCTCGCCCATAGCTGCTATACATCAGTGAGAAAACTTGAAGCTCAGAGAATCGAGCCCCCAAGCCACAGAGCTCATTGGTAGAAAGGAGTAGAATTCACAAATCGCATTTACATGTTCACTATCTCCACAGCCAAGGGGGATCCTAGCAATAGGTGTTTTTCCATCCTGTCAACTTTCCAACAAACTTTCCCTAGAATAATTTAACTCAACAAGTCTGATAATAATTTTCTTTCATCACAGTCTAGCGAGGTGAACTAACAAAAGGTGAGAATTTTTATTCAATTTGTATTGTTTGTTTTATCCAACCAGGACCAGTAGATGCCATATGCTAAAGCTGTGTCCAGAGCATTCCTCCCTATAGAAAAAGTAGCACTGTCCAATAAATAGTAGTAATAACAGTTCCAGGAGACCTTCTCCTGTAGCACTTTCTGATCAGCATTAATGCCACATGTAAAGTTCAGAGCAATCTTTGAAATGGGGCTTCATTAGCATTAAGAACAGGTCACCAAAGAGTGGGAGGCTAAGTGAGTCTTCCTTCTCAGGTCCCCAGGTAGCAATTGTGATAATTATGATTGCAATAGTCTGAGTTTAGAAACAAAACTTGAACTCATGCAGGTTTGGAGTAGAATAGCACTGCGCACAGTCTAGGCTCCTGTTCCCAGCTCTACTGCTGGGGACCTATGAGATAGGGGTTGCCAGCACAGGGTCATGAGGTGCTCTTGATGTCAGACTGAACTCTAAGATGCTGGCTCCTTCAGACAACACAGCATGGGTTCCCACTGTGGGAGATATAAGGTGGGGGTGGGGGAGGTGGCGTCAGGCTCTCTCGTTTAAGAGTACCCACTAGCTGTGGCACATCTGCCAGGAGAATGCAAGCAGAGGTGAGAGGATGTGGGCATGAAAGGGGGAATTTAGGTCAACAATCTGGTTTCTTCAGAAGGCTAAAAAAATTAAAAGCTAAAGGTTGAAGCTGGTCCTTTTGTTTTGTTTTGTTTTCCTGTCCATGATTTCATCTCTGGTGTCAAAGCCATGGAGGAATGCTTGAGAGAGCAATGCTATGGAAAGCTTCTCTGTGTCCAGAAGAGAGTGATTAGAAGAGACAGATTTAGGTTAAGTATACTCACTGTCCTTGCACTAAGTTCAGTCAGAGAGAGACCCACCAAAATTGACCGCTAGGACTGGGTACTACCAGTCATCCAGAGGGAAGCTGGGGTGTCACTGAGAGCAGGCTCCGTGAGATGTTGCTCTTCAGCACCTTCAAACTTCTGGGCTCACTCTGGCTCCAATGTTGGCCCTTAGACTAAGTGGAAGGAGGAGCCTAACAGTGAGTCAATGCTAGAGGACTGTGCCGAGGTATAATGAGTTCTGAGCACCTTGTCTCCCGACACCGGGGAAGGGAGAGCACTTGTAGTGCTTCACAGATTCAAAGTTGTCACAGCCATCTCCTACAGGATGCGTGAGAGTGTGTGCAGGAGCAGTTTTCCCTTTTCAGGACTGCAGGGAAGAGTAGACGCATGATCCCAGTATACCCTGCATCTTCCCTCCTTCCTCGATTATCTTTCCTTCCTAGGAACAATAATCCAAGACCTCCCTGCCTCCATGGGTGTATTCACCTGTTTCACTAGCTGTATAACCTCAGGTGACTTCATTCACCTCTAGCAGCTTCCTCTCTCCAACACACACTCTCAAAATGTGAAGTTTTACCTCTACGGGACCCAGATCTTTTTTTTGGGGGGGGGGAAGAGAGGAGATAAATGGATAAAGAACTACTCACAAACTCCTTAGTACTGCCCAAAGTTAGAGACAAAATTGAGAAGATATTCCTCGAGGTTCCTGAAATCTGTAAGTACTGGCACACAGAGCACACAGTACCTCTACATCGGCCACCTGTTCCTCAAGGCTCAGAGCATCTCTGTGACTTAAAGTTTCAGCCTGTGTCCCTAGCCTTCTGCAGGCTCCAATGAACTAACTGTTCTTAGTTCAAATAGCTTCCCTGTCACTCATTGGCTCATGACCTGGAAAGCCAAGATATTTCGTCTACTATTAGTCTTCTCATCTGTGAGATGGGGAGAATGTACCTCCCCTGCAGCTGGAAGGCAACGAGTGAGTGAGCGTATGGTCCATATGCTCTGGGATTTGGCACGCGGCCACTGGCAAGGGAACACGTGTTAAAACACATGTAGTTTGGAGTTGGACAGATCTGTTTGTCCCAGTTCTGCTCCTTATGAGCTGTATAGCCTAGGGCAAAGTCTTGGCACCTTCCTGATAATTTCTTCAGTTGTAAACTGAAAAACAAGTGCTTAACACACAGCTCCATTTTGCGGATTCAGTGAGCGATTCCAAGTGTTCATTTACAGAGCAGGTAATAACTGCAGCCTGCTTTGAACCAGTGATATTCATGATGAAAGGCTGTTCCTCTTGCTCACACTGGGATATAGCACCACCCTTTTCTGTGCTAGCTTTTGTTTCTTTTGCTTAGTTTTCAAGACATTTGTCCTATGTACTTTAGCCTGTCCCTAAACTCTGCATCCTCCTGCCTCAGCCTCTGTAAGTGTTAGGATTATGGTGTGCATGCTTTCATGTGTTGTTAGCAGCTGCCTTTCCTCTCATTCTTTTGTGAAATAGAGCTATATCCATTGTTCTTTTTCACACATTGCCAATAAAATTGGTACTTACCTTTTAAAAGGCTGTGGTGGAAGAGAGGAAGGAAAAGACAAAGAAGGGGAAGAAGAGGAGCGGGAATGGGGAGAAACAGTTCAGTTATATACACTCTTAGTGGTAGCATAGCTCAAGCTTGCTGAGAGATGAGAAGTGCTGATGGTGGAGACACCCTGCAGGGGAGGGGAGGCCAGCCTGCGGGCATTCTGATGACCTGAGGATCTATGTGTTCCTCTCCCCGCCCATTTCTTTACACTGCAGAGACAGTGATTTCACTTATGAAGAGACTGTCAAGGACTAGCTCAGCCTGCAGTCCATGTGCTTCCCGGCACCCTAAGCACTCTTCATCATTCATAGAACCAGGCAGAAACAGGTTGACCATTCTCTTGCTGCTGTTTTTAATCATCCCCTTTGAAAGTTATGATGTATGGTCAAATTCTACAGTAAAAGCTTAAATTATAAAGAAATTATTACAGAGGAATACACACTGCAATTAATCCACCTTGATGTGAACACATGCATCCCATTCTTCTTGCCACTTTCTGAAGCAGTTGTACAAGTTCTCTTTTCTGAGTATCATTATGAGGTGTTATACATACACCTGTGCACCAGGCAGCAGAAAGACCAGCTCATAAGCACATTATAGTGGATCTTCAGGCACTTTTACCCCAGACATGGCACTGTGAAACTTCTGCCTCTTCCCCAAAGGTAAAATGGTCATGGAAGGTAAATGTTTGGAACTAATTCAGGACAGCCGGGAAGCTGCAGAAAGACTTACAAAAGAGGAGGTCCAGAACTGCTTCAGGAAGTAAAAAAGAACAATAAGATAAGGGTTGGTTATCTTAACACAGAAGCATGTTAAGTTTCCTTGAAATTTTAAAGCTCAAAGCATCATAATTATTGCACTTGCTCTACTCAACACTTTCTAAAGGAAATGAAATAGAAATGATTGTTTTGCTTATTCAAATAGAAAAAGTGAGGCTCCAAGAGAGGCAGTGAAATGCTCAATATCACACATCTTGTGCGATGTGGGTCCAGGACCTGAGCCATAAGACCTAATCTAGCACCCATTGATGTCCTCTGCCAGCACTTCCTGCTGCATGCATGATCCACTCCAGAGGGATAATCTCACCATCTCTACCCACATCATTGGTCAGATTTATGCAGTAACCTTATAGCTTATAGGAAGAGTAGCCTATGTGCATTGCAGTCCAAACATCAACAGAATCCATCTGCCGATCCAGAAAGCCACTCAAGAAGGAAAGGCACAGGCCTATTTTGGTGTCCCAAGTATATAACACCCTTGCTCCAGGTGAACACGAGCCATGGAAGCTCCAGATGGCAAGGAAATTTCTTGGCATGTCCAGAGCCGGTGCCTGGGTTGGCAAGTAGAAAACACTGATCCATGTTGATGAAGTGCTTGGATGTGCACATAAATGACAGACAATGAATGAGTGCACGTAAGCAGGTCTGCTAGAAGGGAAGCACAGTAGACAGGCTGGGGATTAAAAACACAATTTGGTAATGAACGCAGATCAGTTAAGTCCTGGTTCTAATAGGACATTGTTGTAGCTCTATTGGAGGTTGTAATAAGATACCAGTCTCAGAATGCTTAACAAAGTTTCTGGTATAATGTAAGCATCCAAGCAATGGGTATTATACGAATGTATATAAGCGAAAGAAGAACAGGTGTATATGGGGAAAAAACACAAAAAAGAATTGGAGAAAAGAGATAGATGTTAGCCATAAACTCAGCAGCATATTCCACATGTCCCTGTAAGGCCACAGAGACATGGGAGTTTAATGCCTGCACCAACAGTACTGGTATTCCCAGCATTCCCAAGATCAAGGAGGAGATGGCCATTTGCATTCCTGAAGGGAAGGAAGTCTCCCTGGTATGGTGGATCTTGCTTTGTGAATGTGTGTATGTGTGCGTGCTCCTCTAAAGTTGGACATCATGAGCCTGAACCTGTGGTCTTTTTGTTTTGCCCTCTAAGAGCAGCTGAATTACAGTCATGTGCCACCATTCCTGCCCTCTCAGATTCTTCTGTTTGTTGCTCATTAAGCATATTGATAAAGTTGTGTGTGCTGATACGTTTTGTTTTGTATCCTGGTAATTTTGGTGTAAGCAAATGCCATTCATCACTTAATAAAATAACTAATACTTTCTGGTGAAATAAAAAAAAAGTTGGAAAACATATACCTAAGTTGCTTAGCCCAACCATTCTTACTTAACACATGATCTCCACATGGTCCTGTGGCTGCTACAGCCTGCTAGTAAGTTCACCAGCTCACAGGAGACAAATATATATTTTTTCAAGAAGGAGAAAGGTGTGAACTGTGAATTCAAGTTTCAGCCTTGCCATGACTCAATATGAGATTTAGGGAAGCCTTAATACCTGTCGAAACTTTCCATTTTCTACTTATTAAAATGAACCTGCCACTGCCCACCATAACGTTGAGCACTCACGTGTGGAGGCTGCACGTATCGCCACCACACTCCTTCCTGGCCTGCTCTCCACTTTCATCCCTCTCTGACATTATCTGCACAGCACTGCTATATTTATCTTGCTAGAATCTGAGTTTTCATTATTCTCTCAAAAGGATAAACAAACCCTGCACTGAATCTCTGTAACAACCAGCCACAACTCTGAATCTCAGATATTGGTCTCAACCTATCATGAAGAGTGCAGCCAGACTGGGGCTAAGTTGGCTAAGTCCTTCTCTTTGGCCCACGCTGTTTCCTCCAGATGGACAATCCTTCCTTTCTGGTCTTGAAGACCAATGCCATTGTCTTTCTGCTTCTGCTTCTGCTCCTGCTTCTGCTCTTCTTCCTCCTCCTACTCTTTTTAACTTCTTATATTGTGTGTTGGTGCCACCAGTACAAAAACAGTGTTTTTTTGTTTTTTGTTTTTAGCATCTGCATCTGCCATCCTCTGACATGGGTGTAGTCAGTCTTTGACTCAAGCATCCTTCTGTATCTACTGCAGGACAGAGGTTTTCCTTCATCACTCCTGCAAGTGGTTGTGGGATAGTGCAGCTCCTGATTCAATTCCTATATCTTAATGCTAACTTCTGATACTTGATTGCTGATTTAGTTTCTTCTTCATGAGAACTACCATGGGTGACAGTATGAGTCCCTCTGGAGGTCAGCCTTCAGCGGCAATCTGCTCTTCTAGACTGTAAATTCATGAGGATAAACAACACACACCTGTCAACACTTTGCTTCTAGAGCCTTCTATCTGGTGCCTTGGTCACATATGTCCAAGCAAAACTGTGTTGAATGGATGAATGACTGAAAAATATCTATCTACACAAGGCTTGTGAGAAGGTTTAAGTTGAACAGAACTTGAAGTTTTAAGTAATATGCTAAATGATGGAGCAACAGCCCAGTTGTGAAAGAGGTATGGGCATCCCTGTATAGTGGCTAAGCCCGATCTAGTCTGATCATCACCTTTTCCCATCTTCTTCCATATAATGGGAGACTGGCCCTAATGGTTGTGTAAAACACTAATGGTGATAATAGGAAGACACGGTTTGGTTGCATGTTGGCAGACGTAAACTCTGTGCCCTTAGTCAAGTCCTAACCTCTTTCTTGTGTCTATTTTCTCATCTGCAACGGAAGAAACTATATGGTTCAATAACTTCTAGGGGCTTTTTGGAAAATAGAAGCAGAAGATTTCTGAATTGGGTGTAAGAAGGCATGAACTTGTGCCCTAATTTACCCTTAATGTGCTATAGATATTGGTCAAATCCCTTTTCATTGTAAGCCAAATGATGTTCATTTCCTGCCTGATGCAGGGCAAAAACAAGGTCTATAAAAATGCACCCAAGACAATGGGCAGGACACTGGAGACAAAAGCTCTCCTCTCAGGGGGACCTGCCAGCACCCCATCTTGGCCCATAGAGAGGGGTGAGCCTTGCCAGGAGAGATGATAAAGGGAGATGAGGAAGGGATGAGCCTCAACAGTCAAGTTCCACTTCCCAGGGACATTCAAATTTACTCCCCAGCCAGAGAAAGAAAACAAATGCCGAAGCCTAATATTTACTGTGCATTATTCTAAGCACTTTGCATGAATTAACAAAGCAAAGCTGCACAATAATCTGAAAGACATTACGTTTGTCTTCTCTCTTCCCTTTTCTGCAATACTGACACTTGAACCCACAGGTATATATCAAATTGTTTTGAAATTTTCATTTCTGAAAGAAAATGTTACTTAGTTCCTAAGTTAGCTGGCTTGAACTATCTGGCTTGAACTCATGATCCTCTTACCTACACTTTCCAGAATGCTGGGATTGCAAAAATGCAGCCCCTGCCGAGACCCTGTCTCAAAAAAAAAAAAAAAGACAAAAAAAAAAAAAAATGCAGCCCCACATCCAGATGATTATTTCATTTTACAGATGGGAAGACCGAGACTCAGAAAGCCACATAAGCTTGGGGAACTTGTTGATAAGTGACAGATGTAGGCTGCACAGTTTTTAACTACTGTTATGTCACTCAGCCCGGGGAAAGCCTTGAGGAAGAGAGAATCCTTTTTAAATATAAATAAATAAAATGTAATAAACTAAGTCCTATGATAAAAGAAAAAAAAAAAAAAACTGAGCTCTGTGGAGGGAGCACTTGATTTGGACCAAAAAATAAAACAAAACAACCTAGAAATGTCTCAGAAAAGCTGAGCCCTGAGACATGGGATTTGGAGGACTAGGAGCTGGGAAAACACCATCCAGCAGAAGACAGTGAAATATGAGTGAGCAAAGGTGAGAGATATGAAGTCACCTGCTCATAGCCCTGGAAAAAGCCACTTGCATTTGGTGACTTGGGGAAAGAAAGGAAAGGAAGAAGCAAGAGCTTCCTGAGGCTTGAGTGAAGAGTTGTGCGTGACATGTTGGAGCTCGCTAGTTTACTCCATGGACAAAAGGGAATCTTGCGGGGTTTTAAAGAAGGGAGTCCATGAGACATGAGGATCTTCATCTATGGTTGATAAAGTGTCTTTCTTCTCAGAGTGGCAGAGAAGATGGAGCCAGGATCAATGTCTCAGTACACCCTAAGTACTCATTTGTCACTCTAGAGTCATTTACACTTATTAATGAAGAGAGTGAGATGTTAGCAAAATTTTGGAAAGGGATGATAGCCTTAGCAACTTTTTTTTCCTGTTATTTTGATGTGTTCTAGAAAATCCTGAACTCTAACTCAACCCTAAAATGCTATTTAAGGATCCAGTTTAGATTCATAAATGGTGTTTAGATGCACAGTGGGACTTCAGAATTATACTGTGAACCAGGTAAAGAGGGATGCTGGTCTCTAGTTGACCTTGATTAAAATTTATCTACCTCTGGCTCCTGGTTTGCCTCTCTACTCACCTTGGGATGCAGATTTGATCTCTAAGCCCCCTTTTAGCCCTAGAAGTCTATTACACAACATCCTTGAAAGAAAGAGAATGTGTATCTTTTCTTTTTCTACTCTTGGTGCTCAGCTTGAGAACTTTCACATGGTAAACCTACTGAAGCATTGTGGAATGTGTGAAAAAGATCAAATTCCAGAATACATAGAATAATGGAATCTTTAGAGGATTTTTTAAATAGAAAGTTTGGAAGTGACAAACGTTTTTAAAACAAAACAAAAAGAAACATAAAAACAAGATCAGTCACCCAGACCCTTGTCTGGGTATTTCCTCTCTAACTGCAAAAGAGGCTGCAGAACCAACAGACTACAGAATAAAGGAGACTGTGGGAAGAGGCCAAGGATACTTCAAGGTCAAGTAGAAACCAGATATGCCAGAGCTTAGAGGTAGAAATGCATGTTCTAGGCATATTAAGTAATTCTGTTTGATCTGAAGAATCCAGGTAAATGAACAATCATCAAACTGTGGGAATTCTGCCTCCAGGGGAAATCTGGAAATATCTGAAGATATTTTGGGTCATCCCAGCCAAGAAGAGCGCGAGGAGCTGCTACTACACCCACTAGGTGGAGGCCATGGATGTCCTGGACACCTGGCAATGTGTGGGGCTGTCTCTACAAGAAGGGATTGTCTGCTCCGCATGGCAATGGTGCTAAGATTATGAAACCCTTATATGCATATCTAAGAAAAGCTAGGAAGGAAAGATTGGGAAACAAGTTGAATGTGAATTTGATATCATTGGACTGAGGGAGATTTCCAGTGGAGCACTTAGGATTTGGCTTCTGGGGATGGATTCTACCACTTACTTGTTGTAGACCTTAAGAAAACACACATAAGATTCCCCATCTCTCATCTGAGAAACAGGGACACAATACTAACAGTACTAACATGAGAGGATTACTGTGAGAAATTAAAAGGTAATACATACAAAATACTTAGGACAGTGTCTGGGCCATATTTCACGTCCAGTATATTGGCTCCCATTAACGTGCAGTCAGTTGGTTACTAGCACTTGGCGCCCTACCACCTACTCTGTGTAGGTAAGTGGGAGCTACAGCAGGCTCCATATTCAGAGAGTACCTAAAGAGCCCCAGCCTGCACTAGGAATCCTGGAAGCATGGTCTAGAACTGCACAGTCCTCATGCAACTGCTATAGCCACCCAACTAATAGTCTCTTCCACCAACTCTTGCTTCAGATGGCACTGTGGCTGCCTGTGTTTGGATTTCTCTTACTGTTTGTCCTCTGTCTGGGCTTTGTGTCCTAGATATGCCCAAGGTCTGGGCCTTTCCAGTCCAGGTTCCTCATGCTTTTAGTGAATAAGTGGAAGGAGATGGAGGAAACCAGCCATGTGGACAGATGGAAAGGCGGAAACCTTCCACGGAAGCTGCTGCCAGTGATGCCCACCCTGCGCAGGGATCGCAACGATGAGCTCGTTTAAGCCTCTAAGGCTGTGCTCTTGAAGGCTTTGTTTGTAAACAGATATTTCTTCTGACACTTGGTTTAGCAGGGGTGGACAGAGTGGGGAGAGGGGGTGAGAAGTCGGAGAAAAAGGCAGGTTGTGTCCGCAAGCCTTAGACCATGTGTTTGTTGTTGAGAATACAAAGCTCTCTCTGTATTCAATGAAAATGCTTGTTTTACGAGGCGAGTGGGAATATGATAGGTGCATGTCGAAAATACTTCGGAAACTGAAAGAACCATGCCATGAGGGCTTCCTGTTCCTTCCTACACCCAGAGGCATACAAGGATCATGAAGCCTCAGCATCACTGAGCTAGGGCTTCAGAGGCTGGGACAAAACGGTCCCCAACAACAAAGTAACTGGCAGCTCTCTTCTCTGTCCCCACCTATGAAGGTGGTCCTTTCTCTAATGGTGGGGCTCTGTCTCTTACCTAAATCTGCTTTTCCCCAATCTGATGACCTCAGGGTAGAAATAGTTATTGATCTAAAATATCAGTGCTGATAAAGGAGTCTCTGGTGGTCCAGTTCCAGATTGTAAGCACTATGAGGAATACTTATAATTATGTAACTATGCAGGCAGAACACTTTAATTTTTTCAAAGTAGTTTTCAACTTCTGAAGTGAGTGGTTTTCAAACTGTACTCTGTGGAAATGCAGGGATCAGTGGAATTTCTGAGGGGAATTTTTAAAAGGGATTCATGATAGCATAACAGCTAGAATTAGAATCACCTAGATTTTATTTAGTAAATAGATTCATGTGAGAGGGAGAAAAGAAGTCAGAAGTGAAGGAAGGAAAGAAAGAGGAAGAAGAGAGGGAGAGAGGCAAGGAGGAAAGGAGGATGGGAAGGAAGGATGGAAGGGTGGATGGATAAAAGGCTGAATGGCTGGATTTGTGGGTAAAGTCCACAGGGAATAATTACAGGCAGGGCCATTTCAGGCCACATTAGAAATAAACTTGCTGTTTTAGAGTCTCAGAGAAACTCAAAGACTGGAGTTTGAATAAACAAAGTTATAGATTATGTTTCTAAGGAATAAACTAATTTCTCCTCAGAGGGTAAAAAGCTCCAAATGCTATTTACTCCAAGAGCCTAGAGGTAGGAAGGTGCTATGCCTTGGTCTGATATAACAACGGAATGTCAACATTCTCGTGTTCCCAGATTCCCTTAAGCGTTCCGATTTTAGAGCTGGGAACAGGCTTCAGGAAATGAGCTGGCATGCACCCCTGCTTTTCAGCATTTAAGTCACTCTTTGGAGGCCACGGATCCCTTTAAGAAACTGATAACATAGTCCAGAAAAAAATGTGTACCGCCTCAAACTTTTACAGAACATGTCTTGAGGTTCATAAATCTTTTCAAGTTCCTCTGAGGCCAAGTGTGTAAACCCCATTCTCCTCTACGGATCAAAGATATGAGTGTTATTTATGTGTTTCAGTTGGTGCTGCTATTAGGAAACAAATGTTAATGATATTAATCAAGATATTAAGCCATGATAAAAAAGAATGTCAGCAACTAGTTCACACCATGAGAACACTGATCGCGGACGCTTCTGCCCTGGCTTCCCACAGTCGATCTCCGCTACAGTGGTCAGATTGATCTCAAACCTCTGTCATTTCTTGCTCAGAACTTCCTGGTCCAGTTGGATTAAAATTCAGATCCTGTGATTTGGACTATTTTCAGGCAGACACACAATTCTCCCTGGCTTCTTCATTGTACTGAGTGGTACTGTGCACGCACTACTCACTAGTGTCCATCTCTCTCTCTTCCTGACATACATAACTTGGTTGCTCTTTAATATAACCTTAAGATAAAAATGAATACTCCTCTGTTCCTGTGATTCCCTATAGCATTTTCTTCTATTTTCTTATAGCACTTCTCACAGTCAGAATATAAATTCTCATAATTGATTACTTGTCATTGTCTTTCTTCATAAAAATACAAATACACCAGAGAAAGTCTTTTGCTGTCTTGTGCACTAATACATGTCACAGTGCAGAGCATATGCTACATATTTATTGACTTATGGAGATGCATGCAGGTTTTATTTACTTATTTTTTTTACAAAAATTCTGGTATTGTTGCTTTGTCATAGAACCCTGAATAAATTTCCTTGACTTTTGAAACTTAGTTTTCCTGGTTATAAAAGGATAGATTGAGTGTTATCTAACTGTAGGATTCAGTGAGTGCTCTGGAGTGCTCAGGTCTGAGCTCAAGAGAGCTGAGTTGGAATCCTATGATACTTATCAGAACAGGTGGAGAGGTCATAGAAACTGGGTCCAAGGCCCTCTCTGTGCCTAACTTGAAGATAAATTTGAGGTGATTTTTTTGCTTTTTCTGGGTATTGGAGTCTCTATTTGTGAGCCTGAGCCACTACTAGAGAGACTACAAATCTGAATCTTACCAATTCTGTTATCATCCCACCACTATTTGTTGGATTCTGCAGTGTACACGTTCTGGGAAGGTGCCCTGAGCATTTAGGCCTCCTTCCTACCGGAAACTTGCTCACAAATGAGAAGAAATCACTAAATCACTAAGACCCAGGGAAGGGTTGCTCCCCACACAGCCACACCTAGTCTTTCAACAGCCTGCTCCTGAAGGATAACTGTGGGAGATACAAAATTATGTTAGGTAGAACTAAGAAAGATAGTACCATGGGCTCAGAAAGAAAGAGAGGTACAGGGATAGGAAAAGGGTATAAAAATATAATAATGCAAGATAAGCTCAGGGAAATCAGGGCCACACTGAATAGCTAATGCCACCTACAATATGTATACTTTCACTACTTGGTCTTTCACAAGATTTGTGCTGTAAATTCTCAAAGTACTGGTCCATGACATCACTGTCTTACAGTTACCAGTTTTCCTTATTTGGGGCCCTTGTCAATTGCTTCTTCCAATCAACAGTTAACTTGGCTCATATGAAAGTGGCTTGTGTTGTGCTAAATGGTAAATGTCATTCAGGTAAAGAGTGAAATGATCTCTGCTCCTGAGGAACTTGGAGGTAAGTGGGAGAGAAAAACAGGTACCAAGACAGCCAAAGTAGAACACTATCAATGATCTGTGGGGGAACATACTGGCTTGCTTGGCCTTTATTTGAATGGTGATGGTTGAAATTGACAACAATTTCCTAGCACTGCACTCCTAAAAGCTATTCTGGGTTAGCTGAGTCACTGATCTTACTGAATTTATGGATGCATGTTTGAAATGACATACATGGCTATAGTCACCTAGAAGGCAGAGCATATATTCTGCACAGGCTAATGCGAACACACTTCATGAACAAAGCCTTTGATCCATTCAAATGGAAGGATTTAATGCCCTTGAATACTCAGAGCACTTTCTAATCCTCATGATAAACATAGGTGTTCCATAACATGGTATCTGTCCCTCTGTGCTTCCCTAGTACTCTATTAATTGCTTAGTTATAGCAGTTACCATGACATCATGGATCTGTTTACCAGTCTGCTTCCGCTACCAGGAGTAGGAGCTCCTCAAGGGATGGAAATTGTGCCTTCTTCTTCCTTTTAGTCTGCATTTACTAGCTCAGGACATGATATATGAACACTGCATAGAAACGAGCCATTCAGTGAATGGGTGGATGGATGGATGATGGATGATGGATGATGGTTAGACGGAGGGACAGATGCACAGATAGACATATGAATGGATAGAAAAATGAATAGAACACCAGAGATGGTAGGATGAAAAGGGTAGAGACAGAAGAAGGGAGGGAGAGAAGGAAGTGAAGGAAAAAAAAAAGATGTTTTACTTCTGATAAACTTTCATCTCCTAGTGAATCTCATAGAATGCCCATGCCAGAGGTTTTATGTCTAAGAAGTCATGACATTGAACAACAGCATCAGGTTTTTAAACCACACTCACTAATGCCTGCCCATACTAACACTACCATCTCAAATCATGAAGGAAAACAAATGATTCAATGGAAGGAGTACTAACCTGGGAATCAATTTTGCTGTCAATTTGCCTTAGCCGTACTTGACTAAACTTAGCTTATGTCAGCCAGTCAACTTTTGCCTATACCTCTATTCTTCCACAGCTAACCTGGGGAGATTTCATGAAGCAGATTTTGATGTCATTTCCTTTTTAGAATTTGGGAAATGGGTGGCCAAGACACTGAATCGGACTAGTGGGGATACTCAGTGGAATCATTCTCCATAGTTTAGTAGGGGCTCTGCTGGGGCTGAATAGACTACCATGAAAACCAGCCCCCAAGTCAGCCTGCCCCCTTTAAGAACTCCACACTTCATGCAGCATGTCCCCCCACATACTTCCCAGAGTTGGTTCAGGATGTGTCAGGGCCCTTCCTTGGAGGATGACAATGTGTCTCTGCTGTGCATATTTGAGGGAACATGTCCCAGACTATGATTCCCAAAAGAGGAATCCAGAAACATTTTTGGCAAAGGCATCATCTTTGAAATAACTATATTTCTCCCAGTAGGCCACTTAAAGGTAAAAAAAAAGGAAAAGGAAAAAAAAATGCTCTCATGGACACAAATGAGCTTTCTATTCAAGTCACTTCCAAATAAAATATACTTTTGCATATCAAAGAGATTTCTCAGCCAATCCCTTTGAAATCTTCCAATACTCATTCAGGTTTTTTTTACACCTCCATTTCTCTCTCCCTTTCTTCATCCCTCCTTCTAGTTCTCCTTTTTATATTCTACATTCTTTAAATGTCTGCAGTAGCCACCAGGGGCACTATCATTCACATGGATCCATTCATTCATCTATTCTTTATGTGCATCCTCTTATGGAACATTTAGTGTCTGACTAGGGTGTTCAAGCAATGTGATAGGCCCATAAACTAAGACAGTGATAAAATTAAAGCAGCCTGGATTGGAATTCCAGTCGCACCCCCCTTGAGCTGTAGGAGTTTGAGTAAGTCATGAGAATTTCCCATCTAAGTTTGAAAGGTACAGCTTGTAGCACTCAGCACAGGGCCAGTGCATAGTAAGTGCCCATTATAAGCTAGCTGCTTTATGACTGTCATTACTGTTGAGAATGCATATTTTCCCCCAAGGGGACATAAACAAATACGGAGGATTCCAGATACTGAGGTCACCACAGGGTCTCCCAAGATCAAGGGAAGCAGATGGAAAAGCCCATATCAGGAAGACGGGAAATGGGTGAAAATCCAAGCGACAGATACAACCACCAGGATGCTTGAGGCCCAGTAGGTCTGTGATAAGGGAGAGGGAGGAAAACAGGAGGAGAGAGCAGAGCTGAGGATTTTGCGCCTCAGTACAGACACAAGACAAATGCTTTGCAAACAGGCCAGAGGCTGAGAGGGAAAGACCAAGGCCAAAATGTGGCTTGGATTAGAAAGGCCGCAATGTGAGCTGAGGAGGCCCTTAAATATACTGTTCCCTCCTCCCTCTGCTTTGGAAGGCCAAATTTCTTTTCCTTTCTGGCTTCTTTGATCAAGGGGAAATGGAATTAACCACTGTGTAATGTTTCTGACTGTGACGCACAGGATAGGTCATGTGCTTTGGTTACGTAATGCAACGTGCCCAAGATTCTTGAGCTCTTGCTCCCAGAATCATTAAATATTCAGCTAGTTCCCTTATTCATTCATCCATTCCATTAACAATAATACATACTGCTTATTTACATGCCAGGCACTGTGCTAAGCACTGGAGAAGTTAAAATGGACAAGACCTAAATATCATCACAACTAAATAAGGAACTGCATGTGGGTCTTTTAATATAAGTATGTAGACCACATACTGGAAATGGATAGGAAGGGGGAACAAATATTACCTTGGGGTAAGTTAGAGAGGATTTCCAAAAGAGAGGAACCTGGAGCAGTTTTCTGTGGAGGGATAAACATTCTGGAAAATGTGCTCAGGAGTACAGGAGACAAGGTAACAAAGGAAGTGATGTTTAAAAAGCCTGATATATTTGGGAGAAATTTCAAATGTTTAAGATTCTGCTGAAGATCCATTAAATCCGACTCACTGAATCAGATCTGCACTTAAGGGAGATTTTCCCGGTTGGAGGGTAAGTTGAAGGAGCCCAGAGAGCAGGGCTCAGAGAAGTGGGCATGGGAAAGCCAAAGCAGGAAATGAATAGAGGCTAAGCTAAGGAAGGAGCAGGTTGGCTCCAAAAAATACTGAGATAACAGGGTAGGCAGAGGTTAGTGACTAAATACAGTGGTTGACATATCTAGAGTTGCTAATCCAAGCCAGGATAAGAACACAAGATTTTTGGAGGAAAGATAATTCCACTGTGGACAAACTGAGCTTGTGGCATGTGTCTATGTTCTAGTGGACAACTGGATCTACGAATTTGGATTTCAATAGAATGTAGAAATGAATCACAGAAAATCATCCCCAGAGAGATGGTAATGAACAGAAGTGGATACAAAGAGAGGGGTGAAGTGGGCCCCAAGTCTTAGAAGTAGAATGTCTTACCAAGCCTGGTCACTGACACAGAGGGGCCACTTTCCTCATTGACCCTCAGTTATGCATCCATGAAATAAATGGCTTAGTTACATCCTTCTGGATTTCCCATGCCATGGTTTTTTCAGCTTCATGGATTTGACTTCATAAGAGTGAGCAAAGCCTGCAGTCATTTCTTATGTTTCCTAGCTCAAGTTCTATGTCTCTTAGAGCAGAGCTGTTTTGTTCCTGCTTGCCTGTTACTCTGCCCTCCTCTGACGTCCATCCACCTTTGTGGATGACCAATCTGTAACCTCACTGGAGCAACTCATCTGGTCACATTGTCCTCACCTTCCTGTTCATAAAACAAGAAGAATTAAGGAAAGATGGTGACGGTACAAACAGAGGAGTGACTACTTTGACTATGCAGATGACAGCAGAGCTCAGACCATCAGCTACTTGAACAAAAAAGGCAGGACCTTGGCTCTGTTTCT
This sequence comes from Ctenomys sociabilis, assembly GCA_004027165.1. NCBI lineage: Eukaryota > Metazoa > Chordata > Mammalia > Rodentia > Ctenomyidae > Ctenomys > Ctenomys sociabilis. The sequence continues at coordinate 119,363 of PVKA01001206.1, forward strand.
GTCATGCCATCCTCTACATGTATATGTAAACATCCCAATGCATGACTCACCTCTTCCTGGATTTTTTTCTTATGTTCTCTAAATGGTCTGGAATTGAGACTCTTATTAGGTTTTTTTTGTTGTTGCTGCTGTTCACACTGAAAGAGCACAACTTCCACTATTCTTGGTCCTGGGTTTGTGGATAATAATGCTAGAAAACAAACATATTTGCTTTCTCCTATTTCAAGAAAAATCTAAATGGCCAAAGTGAAAGTGAAAGGTGTGAGGAATAGGAAGAGGGAAGAGACAGCACATGAAGGCCGCAAGCCACACTGCAGGCTTGACAGCTAGAGAGTGCCTGCTGGACAGAGGCCAGCAGGTGACTGTGCGTGTCAGAAATGAAGTATTTCACACAGAAAATGCTCTGATTTGAGTGATAAAACAGAGTAAACAACCAGGGACTTACTGAATTTGCCTCAAATAGCTTTTATATAGTAAAAAATCATGACACTTAAGGACTTTTAGGAGTTACTCTCGTCAGTGTACACTGCGAAATTCACTCAATGAGTATATTGCATATTTAGGGTAGCTATATTATTTATACTGGTAATGAGGTGGCTTCCAGATCTTAGGAAGTGCCAGCTTTGCCCAAATGATGTCATCAGTCGGTCTGTCAGTCTGTGAAATTCCAGTCTTAGTATTTTGTTCTTAACAAAGTTTCATGGGTAGTCTTTAACATATATCTACCAACAGAAAAGTAACACTACGGTCAATGTTGTCAGTCAGTGGCACCATAGCAAGTAAGAGGACCAGATTTTTTTTTTTTTTTTTTTTTTTTTCTGATATGAGTGTTGCTCGGAGGAGGAGGCAGAAGGTGTGTAGACAACTTTGCCCCTGAGGGCGATAGGCACAGGCCCCACCTAGTGGAGGAAAATGCTCAGAAAATTAAGAAAAGCAGAACTGTTGCCAGTTTCACAATTCTGCTTAAGGACAGCCCTGATTGGGGTTACACAATACTAAAGGTCGCTGCTAGAAGGATATCTAGAGCCAAGGTTCACAAACTCACAGTAGTCTCATGGCTCCGATAAGGAAAATCAGTCCAGAGAGGGACAACGGCTTTCTCAAAGTTGCACTGCCGAGTAGTAAGGGGTCTGGTCTAGAAATGATATGTCCTGGCTTTCAGGGCCCTGCTCTTTCTGTGCTGGACCCCTGCGAGTCTGCTTGACATCTTTTCTCCAGTCTCACCTTCCAGAACAGCAGCACCTGGCCATCTTATTCGAATCTTGCTCTTCCTTGTACTTCCCTCTGCAGCTAGTACTGTCATTGCATTCACATTTGCCTCATAAACATTGAGCTGGCAGGATATGGTGAAAGAGCTTACTTGTTTATTGTATGTTCTCACCTCCTATCCTCATACCTGCACCTTTTGATCAGAATATAAGCTCCCTGAGGACACAGTTTTCATAGCTTACAAGTGATGTCTGGCAACTCACAAGGCAAACAAGCAAACAGAATCACCCTGTTGGCAAGGTAGGTAAAGAATGGGCAAATTTTATGTTATCTTGTTTTGTCTGAATTTTAGATGTGTACAATGAGAACACAGAGGTTTTGTGAAATGGTATCATCAGCTGTTTATTTTGTTTCTCTCTCATTTTAATAGAGTTGTGTGCTTGCCTGAATATAGAGGTGATAGGATTAAATCTATCCTGAATGGTAAAAAGAGTGAAAAGTAATTCCTGGCTTTGTCAAGAAGAAAAATCGGTCTCACTTCTGGAGTTATTTTGAAAATGAGAAATGGTGAGAGGCGAGGATATGACACACACCATACCAGTGTGAGTTAACATTTGCTGGCTGCCTCATGATCTGGATTCCATTACTAAGCATTTTCCACATGGAGGCTCAGTTAATCTTCAAAACAATTCTGTGAAGCGGGACCTGGTACCATCCACTCTTTTCAGACGGGAAAAGCAAAGTTTGGACATTTGAGGAACCTGCCCAAGATCATGCAACTAGCAGGTGCAAGGGGACAGGAACCAATCTCAAGCAGTATGGCTCTTAAGTCCTATGATCAACTACAGCAAAGTATTTCCTCAGTCAACACATACTTTGGCAGGTCATTCCCCAAGGGTCCTAGAAGACTCTAGAGAACTAGAAAGCTCCCTGGACCATTGGAAATGGCAATAAGTGAGAGTCAAAAAAGGACAACTGTGGATGTGTGTAAATGTGAGGGTGTCATGCATTATTACAATTTAGATTTTCACAATCATTAGCAGATCTATGGGCTTCTTAAGTGCAGGGATATTGATGGTAAACATTTCACAATTAATAGGGTGGGCTTATGCAGCAAATAATTTTGTCACTCCCAACTGTCATAGCCAGCAGGTCTTTATTGACCCCATCCACAAGGCCTTGCTCTTTGGTTTTCTTCCTTCAAATGTTCCCCAGATGGTCATTTTAATCAAAGTTACAGGTGTTCAGCAAGGTGGGGAGATACAGCTCCTAGTTTCCAAAGCCTTAACTTCATCATGATGCTGGGCTAATCTTTGTGTAACCCTAGGAGAATCCCTGGCCCTCTAAGCCTGTGCTCTCTATATCCACAAACTCAGCAGCTCATAACACACTCAGGATCTGAGATGTCATCTCATCCTCCACTGTCAGGAACTTTTAAAATTATTTAATGATTTCATATGTAAATCTTTAATCTCACACAAAACCACAGGAAAAATATGTATCATAGACTCAGGTTTCCATAACCTGGTTTTAACACTTCTTATGAGTTTGCTAATCATCCTTTACCTTCCTCATTTCCTCCTTCCCCCTCTTTCATACATCAAATTTGTTTTGCTGCAACTTTTTAGATAAACAGACAGAACATAATTTAATCCATGATTCTTCAGTATGCATTTTCAATGGATTAGGACATGTGATAACATTATCATACTCATACCTGGCAAAATGAACAATGTCTTCAAGTAACACCCTGTACATTTAAACTCTACAATGTGGAAATTGGAAGGTTATTTTGTAGGATGACTTGATTGAACACAATCCAGTCAAGGGAAAGCTGGACAGAGATCTGTCCTCTAGAATCTCCCTAGAGATTCTCTAAGGTTGCTAGGCACTGTGTGAAAGCCCTTACCCCATCCCTACCCTTCTTTTCATCCTGAAAACAGTGAGGACCAGCCTGGGCAGTAACTTGTCAGGGTCACATGGGAGGGAGTGGCAGGGTTCAGCAGACTTGTGAAGTCCCAACATCAAAGAACTCCACTGAGATCACCAGCAGGAAAAGGTTTGCTAACTCAGTCATTATTTATCATCCACAGTGTGAATGATGGCAACAGAGGCACCTTTCCAGGAATGATCCTGACTACACAAATCCCTCACACAACTCACCTTATGGCTCCTCCTAGCCATGCTGATATACACACTGGGTTCTAATCTCAGCCAAGAGCTTCCACTACCATAGTTTCACCTAATCCCCATGACAACAGTGAGATGGAGATGTTGAATGCATTCACAACTGAAACCTTCTCCTGGAGACCCCCTGGTTGCACAGCTCAGCAGACATCAAGCTCAGATTCAAGTCTGATCTCCAGGGCTATTTCAGGTCTTCACACAACCAAGGGGCAAAGGCTTACAAATTGCATCTTGGTGGCTGGCATTGGAATCCCTGATGATTTTCAGTCTCTACTCCAGGCAAGGAGTGAGGTTCTCAGTGCAGCACAAGGAAGAGAAGGACAGATTTAAGGAAAGGGGAATAAATTCCAGAGACACTGGCAAGGGGGAAAAGTTGCCTGCTGGATGGAAGACACTTTGGCCTTATGTACACAGAGCTATACCAGCCATTTAGGGAGTCTTGCTTAGGGAATATGCATCTTCTCTTCTTCCTTATAGATACTGGAAAGCAGAGCTGTAGTGATCACAAAGTGATGAACTTTTGAAAATAGGAACACACACCTCCCCACAAGATTAGTCCAAGTGGTAAAAGCCTCTGAGTTGAGCTTCTTCTTTTATACCCTTTATTCTTGTCTAGGTAGGCTCCCTCCCAATAGTCTGGTAGGTCTATTTGAAGCCAGCTGTATGGTGCACATTGTATGACCCTCTAGCATGGGCAGTCACAGTTGAAAGGAGGCTCCAGAAGGGGAGGGTGTGGTATCACACACTGAAAAATGGATTACCAGGAATACTGATGCCCAGGCATTTGGAGTGAGTAGAAGCACATAGGATGGAAGAGGGGTCCTTCTGGTGTTTGGGAACTCAGAGCTGGGACAGTTTTATTTCTCTAGAGACTTAGCCACTAACCAGCTTAGTAAACAGGGGATGATACTTCTCCTTTGGCTCTCATCTTTTCCACCTGTAGAACAAGAAGGCTGACTTGATGAGTCTTCCCACTGGACTTCAAATACTGCCTAAGAAGTCTGAGAAATGGCAGTGCCCAAGCCAACTTCGGGCCTAGATTAGGATCCAGCCTGAGCTGAAGGGTGTTGTAAAGCTGGTGACTCCAATTTCAGCCTAGGATAGCAACTACTGGACCAAAAGACTTCCCAGCGTACTTCAAGAGAGAAAGGCCTTTGAAGGTAATTTTATGAAACCCTGGCCTTCAGTCTCCCCACTGTACAATGAGTCGTTCAACCCAGATAAGTGCCAATCTAGGTTTGGGCTGGTTATATACATCCCTCCACTCTCGACTTCAAGATTTCCTTTCTCTGTGCAGTGGGGTACAAGAGACTCTGCTTCTTTGGGTTTTGCCCTCTCTGTCACTCACATTTACCCAGGGACTGGCAGGGTAGGGGAAAGTGAATATTTATAGGGCACAGGGAGAAGGAACAGGAAGTATGTGACAGTGGATCTTTAGCCAATGTCTGATGTTCACTCCTGGGGCTGCATGCCACCCTGCTATGGAAACTGGTTTTCCTGTTTGTAAGTCTCAGTGGTTCTAGACCTTTTGGTTCTTACTGGCAAAGCGATACTCAACATGTCCAAGATGTGATCAAAGTGAAAGACAATTATCTGAAGTTTAATTGTTCCCCAACAAACAGTACCCAACTAGATAATCTCTCCAGCAACTTGGGAAGAGGACACCCAGGGGAAAAAAGGCTCAAAGAAATCCTATCTTCAGAAGGCAAAGCTTGCAAATAGGAATGGAAAGCGTGGCTATTTATGAGTCACAGCTATCTGTGACTGAACGCCTAGAACAAGCTGGTACTCTTCATGGTGCTTTCTTCAGGCTTTTGTCCCTGAAGTGTCCTGAAATCATTGCACCCACTTAACACAGGAGGAAACTGAGGATAGGGAAGAAAGGACAAATCAGATAACAGGATACATAGCTGGTAAGTGGTATTCCAAGACTGTTCTGTTTATTTGATGTGAGAAGAAAAACGAATTTGCTAGATCAAATCCGAATTTCCAGGTTTCAGACTTTGTCCCTGTTTTTCACCCTTCTTTAACTCGCACCTCCGTGATGGCACACAGAAGTGATGAAAGAAACAGAAACGTTCTGCAGGTTCTGTAACCAGATTAAGGAAGGGGACACAGGTCACTTCTCTCTCCAAAAATACTGCTGACAGAGGAAATGGTCACTTAGGACCTGCATGCTCCCATGGGCTCTGCCCACCCGAAGCCCTGTGGGACTTTGGTCCAAGTCCAATCTTGAACTCTCTGATAAGATTCCTCTTTAGTGAAGTAGGTTCATTATGCCCACTCCTAGATCAGCCATAAGCATGAGAACCATAAGGCAATCTGCTAGTTCAGTGTCTGGCCTCTTATAAGTGCCCAAGAAGACCAAGTTGACTTCCCATTTTTAACTATCCTCAGTGCAGAAAACTCAGGCTGAGGTCTTTGGGAAACCAGGTCGCATCTGAAGAGTGAATTTTGCTGAGCACTTACTCTGTAGCAAGTCCTGTTGCAAGCAATGCCATAGATAAGCTCACTTCATTTCATGCAGCCCTTTGAGGGAAGTGGCCATGCCAGTCACGGGGGGCGGGGCATGCTGCAGCCCAGAAGAATCTGCTAGCTTATTCCAGGTCACACAGCCAGCTAAGGAGAAAGGTAGGTAGACACCCAGGTAATGTGGCCACTAGAGCTGAGCTCTAACAACTGCAAAATTTTAGGTGCCAGATGGGACTATAAAGGAAGAGAAACCCACGTTAATACACAGACCCTTTCAAACGTAGCCCAACTCTTTGAGGGGTTGAGCGAGAAAGAGGAAGTGGAAGCTACAGAAGGGAGGGGAGTAAGGCTCCAGAGAGTAACCAGCAAACTTAATCCATTCCAACATTTAGAACAAAAGAAACAATGCTGGCAAGCTGAGGTGCTGGATAGGATTCAGGTAAATCCCTTTCTCCTTCTGAACAGGAATTCCAATCCCTGAAGGACGGGGAGCAGGACTGGGCCTGGAGGAGGGCAGCACTTGTGGGGTCCACACTTCACTTATCTAACAGGTCAGGAGAAACTTTAACAAGATTAACTGCTGCTCAGGGCCTCTGCTCCATGGAGAAAATTGAGTCTATTGTTTTCTTTCTCTTTCTTGCAGATGAAGGGGTGTAGGGGGCACAGTTGGGGCTGAGGGGTAGGGGTTTGGAGCTGGCCTGGTTGTGGTACAAAAGTAACTGGATGCATCGGAAGCCACTCCCCCAGTCCCAACTTGAAAGGGAGCTCCTATTGCCCCCCAGGAGGGCTGTGGCCTGCCTGCCTGGTGGTCCTTGCGGGGTGAGAGGTGATGGTGTTTATGAGCGGTCCTCCCTGCGGAGTAGGGGGCAAGGCCTGGAAGCAGAGATGCCAGGCACAAAGTCCCACCCCCTTCCATCTAGGAGCGCTGTCATCTGCCTGCACCTCCTTCTGTGTTTCTTTCCCCCATTTGGTCAAAAGGATCAGTGGCTTGGGTAGCCTGGGAAAACCCTTCCCACAGTAGTCTTAAAGGATTCCTCAATGTCAAAGAAGTATTCCTATCTGTCTGGGGCTCTCAGGAGAATGCTGCATGCATGCACTTTCTAACTTCTGCTTTGTTTTTGCCTGTATGGGCCTTTCCTCCTTTATTTATTAATATACAGATATTTTCTCTTTCGCTTTCAGAAAAAGAAGAGCTGTTTTCAGAGCTCCAAAAGCACACTGTTCCTTTTTCATTACTCCTGCCTCTCTCCCAATGCCTGCCTGAAACCATGTCAGTGAAGTTGGACCCAGGGCAGAAATAGCATCCCAGACGGGCAGATCTGGGAGAACACCCACCCAACCAGGAGCGACAGGGCTGCCTCCACCAGACGACAGACCCCGTTAACAGCACCGTAAAATTAGACCTTTTCGAAACCCAATTGAATCCTGCAGCAAAGTATGATGTAAGGAAGCCTGGCCTGGAAGGAGGCAGCAGCCCTCTGCCTGAAATAGCAGTGTGGTCCCTGCTGAGCGATGCCTGCTCTCCAGATAGGTGACCAGGGATTCCTGGGAAGGTGGAAATGCCCAGCTAGAGAAGCCAGCTGAGGTCAGCAGCAACTCAGGGGCCTGAGGTCACAGCTGGAGGTGGTAGCTAGGTGTGCACCTCTGACCAGTGTCTCCCAGTCCTAGCTTCCATCCAGGAGGGAGCTGAAAAAAAGTGCTTCTGCAAAGAACCTCTGTTTGTTTTTTAATTCAAGGAGAAGCAGGTTCTCTTTAGTCCCACAGTCTGTACAGTGTGGAGGATACTGCAGAATGAGTCTTTTCTGGCATGCTGCCAGGTGTTTACACACGGCCAAATCTGGCTCGGACTCAACTAGGGGAGGGGAAAAAAATCCAACAGAATCCTCGGGAGAAAAGCTCCTGGCTTTCTGGTGCTACACGACAGCCATGCCTTTTTTTTTTTTTTTTCGTTTTGAGAGAATGTTATTTCCACACATAAAATAGACCAGGCATTTTATACAGGCAATAATAACCTAACATTCCCCCGTCCAATTAAAGTATTTTACTGCAACAATCTTTGTGTGAGGGTGAATAAGTGTTCAGGAGGACGATCGGAAGAGAGACCCTTGCCTGAGTTACAGACACTTATAAAGCAGTCTCTTGTGGATTCCGAGGACGTATACGTTATAGCCTTTACACTGGTCCCTGCGCAGCCCAGGCGGAGGGCAAAGCTTCTGAATTGATTACAGAACAAGTAAGGACGAGGAAAAGCCAGACTTACTCAGTTTTGCTTTTAACCTTCACACAGCAGACTTTTCTTACGATTAGAAAGGGAAGCACAGGTACCACAGATCGTGAATTAGCACCACGGTCACCATTATTCTGAACACTGCCTTCACTGCTCCATGTCGTACCCTCCTCCAGCTGAACTGGGATTGGGAGCTAAATGTGAATGAACTCGGTTTCCCTCTCCTTTCCGTGGAAAAGGGGAAAAATAACATGCGATGACGTCAGGGGCGTGAGTGCATGTGTATGTGTGTGTGTGTGTGTGTAGTCATTTTTGTTCTCTTTGGCAACTAGAAAGTAGAGACTCTAGAGGACATATTCTTGGTACAATAACAGAATGTGGGTCCCCCGAAATGGACTTTATATTAATAAGAGAGTTCATGCAATGTTAGGGAAACTCCAAGCCAAAGAAAGACAGAGCCCTGACTGCCCGGCCAGCTCGGACAGCTCGCAGCTTTCCGTACTAAGAAAGTGTGTAAAGGGGTGGGATCGCGAGGCGCCGGGGTAAGTCTTCTGGTTTCAGCGAAGGGGGAAGCCCTACTCTCACTTTAAGACGTCCCCGACGAGGAAAGACGGTTTGTGCAGGAGGGAATCTCCCTGACACAAGGCAAAACTTTGCTCCTCTACTTCAGCGCCGCCCGCTCCCCCACCCCCCGTTTTATTAGAGACATTTCCACAGATTCGTTTGCGGGGGTAGTGGACGCTGGTACGTTTCTAAGGTTTGTAGCCCTTGATGTGTCCGGCCTCGCTATGGGCTTGCTCTGGAACGGCCTAGGGTACAGAGAAGGCCGGCGAGGAGGGAGAACTCACATTCATTATGGGCTCATAAAAGCCGCAAATGAGAAAAGCGTCCTGCTTCGCAGCGGAGGCTGGGGAAGGCTGGCGACTAGTGCACTGAGAAGGTCTCACCCAGCCCCAAGTGACAGGCGACAGGCTTTAAAAGCAAGGACATGAGATGGCAGTGCCTGTGTGTGGATGAGGGGCGTGTGTGCGAGCTCGCTTGTGTGTGTGTGTGTGTGTGTGTATGATTGTGTTTGTGTGCGAGTGTGTGCGTTGGGGAGGGGGTTCCAGAGGCAGGATTCCAGCACAGAGCAACTTTGGGACACTTTGAGGACTTCTAAGTCCTGCTATCATCATAGCCTTTTCCCTGCTGGCTTTTAGGCTAATGGGGCCAAATGGAGACGGTTACCTCCCTCAGAAAGTCAGCGAGACTGGCAACTCTAGTCTCCTTCATACACAGCCCAACTGGGTCACCCCCTCCCTCCCAAGCAAAGACCAAGCGCATCTGCACATCCCGAGCGCTGGTTGCGCTCAGTGAACTCCCCGCGGACCGTTTCTCTCCGACGAGGGTCTAGGTCTGTCCAGAGCGTGCCCCAAGTCGCTCCAGGGCTGCAAGCAACCGTCAGTGCCCGCCCATTTCGCAGATGGGCAAAGTGAGGCTCGCAGCCCTCTCGGGCGTCCGCGCACGGACACACACGCGAGCCCCGGGTCCGCCCGCCACCCGCACCCTGGCCCTTGCGCCCCTCGGGGTGCGGGGATAGCGTTGCGCCCGCCCGGGGCGCCTCGCCTACCTGTGATCACGGCTGGAGACTTCTGGCCCCCTTCGGCTCGCAGCCACACTTGCAGCGTGAACGCGTCCCGCGGCAGCTCCAGGTCGGCCCGGAGGCGCAGCTGCTCTCTGCGCCCGCTGAAATAGAGCGCCCGGCTCGGCGGACTCGGCTCCTCCGCGGCGCCCCTCGCCTCGCTCACCTCCCGCTGCTGCCGCCGCCGGGGGACGCGCACGGCTTCCCAGGCACCGCCCGGCGGCGGCGGCGGCGGCGGCGGCGGCGGAGAGGCGCGGCGGCCGCGGGCCGCCCGGGTGGCGCAGGTGGCCGGGCCAGCGGCGGGGCGCGGGGGGCGGCCGGCCCGCGGGTCTCTCCGGGCCCGGCGGGGGCGCTCGGCCAGCCCGCAGCCCAGCGCGGCGCTCAGCAGCCCC
>PVKA01001206.1:129570-155144 GCA_004027165.1 Ctenomys sociabilis
TTATCTGCCTTATGCCCCCCAACAGCTGGTTGCCTTCCTCCTTGTTTTATTTCATTTTATTTTATATGATTTCTCGCTCTTCAAAAAAAAGCTCCTCTAAGACACTGATCCGCTCAATTCCCTCCCCCCAAAAAGATGCTCTAATTTATTTATTTTTTGCGTCCTTTATAACACAAGCCACAGCCCCCTCCCCCCTACACCCCCTCCCCTCCCTCCTTCTTCACAAAATGAAAGGAAAGAGGGGGAAAAAATCCCTCAGAAGATGAGTAAACAAGCGTATGCTAATCTGCTCCCGAGCGCTCCACCTTCCCGATTGAATGAGTCCCTGTTAAAAACTGCGGGGATCATGACTAATCGATCAGTTCGGAGAGGCCGAGTTACCCAGCCTGCCTCCACTTCGCGTTCTCCACTCCCGCTTCTCCACCCCCTCTCTTTTTTTTTTCAGAAGACAATCTTAAAGTAACAATTTAATGAAATTCTGTACACACCCCCTCCTTACGGTCCTCCCAGCCCTCCCCGCTCAGAACACACATTGCTGTTTTTGTTTTGTTTCGCTTGCTTCCCCCTTCTTTGCCCCCTCCTTTATATTATTATTATTGTTATTGTTATTGTTATTGTTATTATTATTATTATTCTCTCCTGGCGGGAGAGAAACCTCTCCCTCCTCTCAGAAGCTCCTTTGCACTTTGCTGGTAAACCTCATCTCTTTCCATCGCACATGAAGAGTCTTGAAACTTGATTCTCAAATTTTTAAAATAATTCCTGCCCTCTCCTCTCCTTCCTTCTTTCTCCCAGTCCTCCTCTCCTTTCCCCCTCTTCTCCACTCCTTTCCCTCTTTCCTTTCTCTCTGGCTTTCCCTGTCCTTTCTCCTTTTCCCTTACAGGATGATGAACCTGAGCCGGTCCCCTCTTGCCTGGAGCCCTCAGAGACTCTGTGGCACCGGGCTTCGACTAACTTAAATAGCATTTCCAAAATCCTCATGGAATTAGCAGCGGACAGCAGAGCAAAGGCATTTTCCAGGACATCTATCTTTCAGCAGCTGTAGACCCACCAAAACTGGGACCCCTATATTCTTACAGACATTATGTTTACTGTTAGAAATCTAATTTTATGTAAACCGAGAGAAAAAAATACTAATCTTCACAAGAGGTTCAACCTATGCAATTCTGCCACTGCGCAAGTCACAGGTAAGGGTCTGGCCATTTGGTGCTTAGCAGATCTGTTTTTGCACTGGGGCATAGTTGTAATTTTTTTTTTTTTCTTTTCCCCCCTCTTTATGGAACTCAAAAGCTCCCCCTTATGGCAAAATAGTTTTTTTTCCCCTCCAACTGTTTAATAAGTCAAAATGAGCTAGCAAGGGTGACTTACAAATTATTAGTTACCAGTCTGTTAAAAAAATAATAGTGAAGCAACTGTGCAGTAGTGGGGTTTGCATGTAGATAGAGTCCAGGCTTCCTGAAGGGAGGTGAAGTCCACTCAAGATTTTCTTCCCGAAGGATGCTCTGTCCACTGGGCTTCTGTACAGCTTTAGTTAGGATCACAGCTTCTTGCTTCAAGGACAGAGAAAGCCGGGGGAAAGTGTGTGCTGGTAAAAATATAAAGATGTGTAGGATGACTCAGACACTCCCCCCATAAAAGCTGGAATGTAGTATGTGGGTCTTATGATACCATTCTGAGAACAGGAAAGCCCAGATTCAGGTCTCTCTCATGGGGGAAGAGCTTGCAGCAGAGTCTGAGGCCAAGGATGTCTGAACTCAGGTTCTCCAGATACAAATGAAAATCACATTATAGCCTGAGAGTGTTTGCCGAGAGTAGCTGGAGGGAAAGCATGCTGTGTACAGCACCATGGCCAAGGGGTTTGCATAAGCAAAAAGCTGGAGTTTTCAAAACCTCCAAGTTACCTGTTTAAATCATAAAGTGGCCCCTCAGTAAGCACAGAGTTATGCTGAGCTGCATCAGTTGTGGCACTCAGATCCCCCTTCTTGTCTGACAGGAGGTGGAACACAAGTAATGACTCACTTCGTTTGTGACAATTTGGAAACTTCAATCCTCTGTGGGGTGTTTAAATATCTGAATGCAGTGGGTTTGGACACACCTGGATAGCTGGGGTTTTATCAGTTCTTCCACTAGCAGTGACAATATGTGATATTCAGTTCCCATTTTCACTCACTTCAATTCCCTCAGGCACCCTGCTCTTCATTTCCCTCCCTTCTACCTGCAAAATGGGAATATCTGCACCACAAGTTTAATTTGCAGAAGGGCACACTACTTCTGTCAGCTGAAGAGCTGCTACACAAAGGTTATTCATTCTATAGTTGCTGTCAAGGACAGAAAACAAAATTGAAGAGACAAAAATTTCTTCTCTCTGAGGCCGTCAAGAAGAGACCATCTCTTAAAGGTCCAAGCAGTCCATCTCTTAAAGATCCTTGCACTTCTGACCTCAGTCTCCAAGTCTTGGGAAGATTTGCCCAAGACTTGCAAGCACCAGTTCATGGAGCCTGCAGTGACCTGTAAGCCACTCTGACTCTCGATGCATGCATAGACGCATAGACATATGCATTTGCTTCTCCTTAATGGAGTGCACAAAATTAGATAAGTCCCAACCATTATCTCATAAACCGTCAGTGAACTATCTATAACTTTCCACTTATTTATATGTAAAAATTTATCTCCCTGCATTCTGGAAGGCAGAGGCAAGAGGACTACAAGTTTGAGGCCATTCAGGACAACTTAGCCACTTGGTGAGACTCTGTCATACTTTTAAAAAATAAAAAAGGGGAGAGTTTGCAGATATAGCTCAGAGTAGAAACCTGGCATTCAGTCCTTAGTCCTGAAAATAACAACAACAGCAACACAATACCATGTACTTCTTCCCATTTTTTTATTCCATCACTCAATCTCTTGTCACCTGAGGCTCAAGTGACTGGGCTCTGATTCTTAGCTATAGGAGACCTTTGTATTTTGTAAAATTATTTTTATGTATTTGGTACAGGGCCTCACTATACAGCTCAGACTCAGAGTGCTCCTCATGTTTCAGCCTCCCCAGAGATGGGATTACCGATGTGTGCCACCACCATGCCCAGTTTTGGGCCAGGTACAGCATGCGGTACTGGGGATTGAATCTGTGTGGGAGATGTCACTTTGCATTTTTGCAAAATGAAAGAGCTCCTCAGACTCCCAAGATCATGCGCAGATCTGAACAATAATGAAATCCTCACTATTAGAGTCTAGCAACAGGTCTCTTTCATGGAACCCATATTTGGTTAATTCTCCCCCCTACCCTCATGCCTCGGAACTCCCACAAGGTTCGGGGATTTTGTTGCTGTTCCTCATATTTCCTTTCTGTTTCTTCACTGCTGAGATGTGCTTCTTCAACATCCATTTCATTTGGTGATAACTAACAAGCCAGGGAGAGCCCAAGTTTCTGCGAGGTGAACAGCAGCAAACCAGAGCTCTGCAGATTGGGAATGATTTGAATGAGGGAAGATGGTTCAAAGTACACATTTCCGAGTCAGTGCGACCCGGGTTCCAATGACCTTCAGGGAGTTGCTTAATTTTTTTCTGAGTCTCAATGACCTTACTGTGGAATCATTATGAGGATTACATTAGCGTGCTTTGTGACATAGTAGGTAGTCAATAAACAGGCACCCCCTTCCTTTCCACTGATCTAAGTTTTATGACCTTTGCATTAGTTTGTTTGTTTGTCATCATTCCTCTTGAGCCAGAGCCTGCTCTATTTCTCACTCCATGCCAGGCAGGTTAGTCTCGTGTGAGAACCCCTTCATGCCAGTAAGATCTGCCTTACAGAAGCTGGAACTGAATGAGATAGGAACTTGCATTGTTCCAGTGTCCTGCTTATGTTCTTCCTCCCAGATTAGAGCAGTTCAAGGGCAAAGATCTTCAAGCCACAGCCCAGGCACCTGCCTGGAGAACCTTACACTCCTGGCAAAGTTTCCTTCCAGTCTGAAGGGCTCCCTCCTCTGGGATCTCACAGAACTCCCTCTGAATTTCCATCAGCACATTTCCCAGGCAAATGAGCACAGCTATGTATCTTCCTAAATTCCCTTTCCATTTAGGACAGAGACTGTTGCGTTTATGATTGTGTTTCTTTAAGCGTTTAGTCCAGCACTTTGTACACAGCAGTTTGTACCACTGTTGAGTGTAAATACACCCACACTGCCAATATTGGCACTATAAACATATTAGGCTCTTAAACATAATTAATACAACTTTTCATTTCCTCAGGCTCAGCTGTCTCAGATGACGCATTTGTGGACCCTCGACCTTGTGAAGTTCTTAGACTTCTCAGAATGTGGACTTTAGAATACATTGGATGAAACACTATTATTGCCAAATAGTAATTCCAATAATAGCTTACATTCATGTAATATGTCCTAAGTTCCAAACAACAGGTTCATAATTTTTATTGGCACACACAGAGTCATCAACTCCTTATAGCAAGGCTGCAGAGGAGGTCTAATAATCATCCCATTTTATGGGAGAGAAAAACTGAATCAGAGAGATTAACTAAATATTGGAAAACTCATTCAATTCATGTCTTGCACTCTCTGTACCAGCTCTAGTAGCTAGGAATAAATCAGCTAAGTCTTTGAATTTCATTTTCCATTTTCACAGACTTCATAATGTTACCCAGGAGATTAGGTGGTTGATGCTATGTTGTGCTTGACAAGTACACGTCATTGTTGAGTACACTCTGGGTTCTTTGCTTCCTCCTTAATAGTAGGTTTTGTTAATGTACCATACATACTTAGTTGATGATTGTGATAATCATGTCAGTAACATAAAGGATTCTGCTGTATCAGGTGCCTACTCTGTGTTAGACTCTACTATGTTTTTAATGGTTCCATCTATTCACAAGACTAGTAGGTAGGTTCAAACTCAATTTATCTAAATTGCTCAGTAATTTTCTTTCTACTTTCTGAAATGATGTTTGAGAGTAAGTTCATTCTCCATTCAGAGGACTTTTGAGGATTTCTATGCATCTCCTGGAAAAAGATTGTGATTCAGTTGTTCTGAATCACAAGCTACAAAGAAATAGAGCTGGTGCTCATGTAGTGTATCTGAGGCCAGGGAGGGAAACAGAGGTGAGAGTCCCCTTCATCTGGGAGCAGATGTGGCAGGCTTGGGATGTTTCCTCTGTGGCTTTTGGATCCTTTGTGTCCAGGAGTGGATCATTCTCGAATGAACTGGTATCCTCTCTTAATCTTGTGCCGGGCTGGTGAGTATGAAACTGACACAGAAACTTCCAGATTCCAACTCCAGTCCTGTGACATGGGCCAAAGAGAGCGATTTCATTTACCTCAGATATACACACCAGCATTTCATAAGCTTAGAATCTTACTTGAAGATGAAGAACATTGGCTCTCAACGTGTGTGTTTCCTTCCAATTTCTAGAAAAACAATCCTTTTATGGACTCTACTATTCTATAATTGTACTCTTTGTAATAATTATTAAGTATAGCTCATCATAAGAGATACTATGTCATTGATCACATATATGATTTCATGGACTCCTCAGAAAAATATTCTGTAGTTTTCCTTATTCTTTCCATTTTGCCAAAAAATGAAAAAAAAATTAAATTTCAAATAATGAGATCTTTTAGAATTTGGTTGGATTCTATGAGACATTTGAATAGAAATCTCTTTCACACCAAAGTTAACATTCTTGAGTACTGGGCTACTCTTCTTCCGATCTGCCTTTAATCTTTCTACTGTTTTAGGTTGGAAACAAGAAAACATCTCCAAGATCTTGAGAAGATGAAGCTTTGTGGGTAACAGTGAGTGGACATTCTCTTCCTTTAGTGCACATTGCCTTGTTCTGTTGACTGGAAAACCAAATGCTTGATAACATCTTCTACTTAATACCAAGATGAATGATTCTGTGGTTAATAAGAGAGAAGGCTTTGAGTCACATGGTGACAATGCTTTCCACTCTGCTTTTTGCCAGAAATTGCAGAATCACTGCCCAACTGGCCACATTTTATATTAAGTAAGCCTGAAGGCAAGAAGTTAGTTGTTGTCTGTGGAAGACCTTGCCATGGGCAACTGTTCCAGCATTGCTTTCTGATGAACTCAAATTATAGCAGTCAAATGTATCAGGACTTCTTGGCACCTTCTGTGTGCCATGCATGCTCAAGCCCATATTCCTACAACTTCCGTGAAGTGGTTTTGCTTTGTTTATTTGAAAAGATGAGGAAAGCAAAGCCTAAAACAAAAGGAGCGTGATTTGTCACAAATCACATATCTGGGTGATATATATATATATGTATATATAACAAGACTCTCCTTAGAGGATTTTACACAATCTATTGCAAATGCCACTGACCTCAGAACAGTGACTCTGCTAAACACTAAAATGAATCAGTTTTAAAGAATATTTGGCTTTTCTCCTTCTCTCCTTGGTTGGGCTTTCCTAGCTGTAGGGAAGTTCTGCTGTCTTCCTATCTGTGCTAGACTTTATGCTCCCGAAGGATAAGACCTGAATCTTATGCTTTCTGTCCTCTCCCAGGGAGTTTATTTTCTGTGTTTTATGCCAACTAGAAGCTTAGTGAACATTTGATGACCTTCATGGATTTTCATTAACCCTAATGAGACTTTTAGAAAAATGTCACGCTTCTTCCAGATCTCTTTGGGTTGGATCTTTCAGGTTCTTAAAATCTTGTTGAGGAAAGCCATGGCTGGCTCTTTCCAGAATCCTCTCTAGTGTCCTTTACCAATAAGAAGAATCTCTTCTGCTCTGAAACTCTCTCACACCTAATTCCAACCTGTTTGGCAAGCGCTATCATGTAGCTTTATGCTACTAATAATCTTGTTTCATCATCTAGGAAATGGAAAGATCAATGTTTCCCTCCCTTTCCAGAGAATGCTTATAAAACTGATACAATCCAATATAGTCAAAATGCCTGCATGAAGGAAAATCCCTACAGAAATGGCTTTGTAGTTTTACAGTCTTGCATGCATGTCCTCTCTGGCCAAGTAGGATGTGAGAACATGGAGCAGAAATTTCTTGTTGTTTGTTCTTGCCTTAGAAACAGGCTTGGGGGCACAAGTATGAGTTTAAATGATGCTGTCACTTACAAGATGCATACCTGTGGGTGAATTACCTCAGCTCTCCACTTCTTCATTTGTAAATAGGCTTAAAATTACCTACTTTGCAGTATTGTTGTGAGGCATGAATGAGATAGTAAAGCCCCTGGTGCTGTGCCTGGTATAGAGAACACATTAGAGATATGGCTGTCTGCGTTAGTGTCTCTGTCTCATAGTATGCCCAGGACACTGCCAGCGCTCCAAACCCCGGAGTGCTGGGTAGAGAGTCACATGAGTTTATAGAAACAATTTCAGCCACAGACACCTATTCCACATGATTCCATGACCAGTCCATACTTCATAAGGGAAACAAACAACGTTTTCCTTTCTCCTCTCCTCTCTTCTCCCTCTCCTTCCCTCTGCCCCTTCCCTCCCCTCCTCTCCTCTCCTCTCTTCTTTTCCCTCCTCTTCCCCTCTTTTCCTTTCCTTCCCTTTTTTCTTTCCTTTTCCTTTCCTTCTCTTCGCTTCTCTATCCTCTTGCCTTCCTTCCTTCTTTAACTTTAAATTCCAGACTCTCTAGTGACAAAGGAAGGTAATGCAAGGAAAGTAATGTGAATAAATGATCCAGTTTTTCTATTTATTTCTAGGTGTCATTTCTCTGTGCCATATCATGTATGTCTGTTATGCAATGCAAACAACACTGAAACTGAAACATCCTTTTAGAAAGGGACTTGTCTCATGCATTTGATTTGTCCACTAGCATGAATAGCAAATGCCCCTTGTAGGCATTAACAGAGGAACTGGCTTCATATTCTCTACAAATATGTTTATCTATTTTTTTTTGTCACCGTAGGACTAACTAGTAGTTTGATAGTGACAGTGGAATCTTTGCAATAGTTGGTGGCATCACATCTGAAGGTCTGAAGACAAGGAGACCAGCCATAGGAGAGCTACTAGATTTCAAGATTCTCCTTCCTAACTCCTTTGCCTTCTTCCTTAACTCTTATGTAACATACTAATATAGATATAAATAATTATCTAAGGAGAAAAGAGATCTAAGCTTTAAAACATTTCTGAGAAAATGGGTTTCCTGAGGCATAGATCTAACTACATCTACGTCTGCCTATCCCCATCCTTTTTAATAAAAGTAACATTGTTGTGAGTTCGAGACCAGCCTGAGTTACAAAGTGAGCTGGAGGCCAGCCTGAATTGCATAGTGAGACCCTGTCTCAAAAAAGACAAAAAAGAAAAAAAAAGTAACAACCCAAATTACTGAAAATATCACTGTCATTCTGCTTCAATATCACATCTAGTTTCTGTCAGATGAATGCCTAGATCTGAGTTTGTTCTTTACTCACTAAGGAAAAAAAGAATATATAAATGTAAACATTTCTTTGCATAATATAAAGTTAGGAATTACTATTCTCGTTGACCAAATACTAACAGTCTGAATACTGATCCATCCACAAAGGCAGATGTTCCATTTAGGGGTGATTAATGAACTGGATTTATAGTTTGCAGTCAGGAAAACTGAGTGATGATTATTTTACTTTGTCTTTTTAGCATAGATATCATTACTTTTAGAAAAACCATCAATGCTTTAGTGGACATCAGACTTCACTGAGTTTGATTAGAGGGACTTTATCTTTTATTTATTATTATTTTTTGACAGTGAGTGCCAGTGCTATTCAGGTAGTTCAGGCTGAAATTGAACTTGGTATGTGGTGCAGGCTGGTCTCAAACTCAGGGCAGTCCTCCTGATTCAGACTCCTGTGGATTGTAGGCATGTGCCACCATGTTCAGCCAAGACAGGGTTCATATAAGTGTTATATCATGTAGAGCAATATATCCTTGATGCCGACCACTATAAAATTTTTGATATTTTAATGCAATTTCTCTGATTATGTTTATATACTATACCATTATGTCATTCTTGGGAAATACGTGGCTGAGCTAACAAACCCTGTGGACATGTATTCACCAAGGAAGACAGAAATAGAAAGAAACTTATCTTATTTAAAAGGTTCCATCTGCATTTGTAAAGATGAGAAGATGCAAGAACAGCAGATTTCAACTCACTAGGCCCCACTGAGGCAGGATGTTAGACCTCCAAGTCCTATACGCAGGGCCAACGTACTCTAAAACAATCCCCATGTCTAGCGCTCATTAAACTAAACCTTCTTTGGTAGGGTTTGGTAATAAAACTTTTAATGTCTACAAATATCATTAGTGCATTGAGTTGCTCTGTTACCTGGGAATACTAACAATGACAAGGTGAGAAAAATGGTGTCCTTACTCTTGCAGGTGATGTCCCCTTTCCTTTGTGGTTTTATTCCAGTGATTTTCACTTCCTCATAGTGCAGAAGAAAAATTGCTTCCGAGATTCAGAGGCCTTCAAATGAGTCCTCCTCATCATTGGCATGCTTTGTCCTCAAGCAGTGACTGTCCATAGCCTTCCTATTATCCTAAGGAATTGTCACTTTCTCCAGAAAATTATATATATATATATATATATATATATATATATATATATATATATATATATATATATATATATATATATATATATCCGTTGTTGATGTTTTCCAGGTTAATAAACTGCAAACAACGCTTTGATTGCTTGAGGAAAAGCAATGCCATAGCTCCAGAAGGTGTCCCATCAGAGGTGCATCATACTTTTCAAATCTTCTGCTTGGTGGAGACAGTGTCCCTGCTGGGACAGGCTACAACTGGCAGGCAGCTTCTACAGGAGAGTGAAGTGCTGGCTCCTGCCCTGTGACTATTCCTGAGCCCTTTTAGGACAGTTGAGATTTGGTTGAGAACCAGCTGCTCACCCTTAGCCTGGACACCCTGAAACAGGAACAGGATTCCCTCCTGTCTGTATATAGATATTTTTGCTCATGAGGTGATGGATGATGTGCTTTCTGTGTCCCCAGAGGGCAGGGGAAAGTGGAACATCTCACCTCACTGGAGTACTCTTTAGAACTCAGTCATGACACTCATTCACAGGTCCCTGGGTCCCGAGACTGTGGGCCACCTGAAAATATGGGATAAATATTGGGATTTTTTGAATTTTTTTTATCATTGGCTCAGTGCTCAGTGCTTGGAGTTTCTAGGAAAGAGTCTAAAAATGGAGGCTTGCATGTGTTTATTTTTTTTAAAAACCAATTGGTGCTTGGGCAGTTTAACTTTTTTGGTTTAAGAAAGACTGTGTGTCAGACCACCAGGACGCAGCCTTCACCCTCAGATACCGTAGCCAAGAGGGAAGGGGACGTTGCAGAGCAGTGAGTGCAGGAAGCATGAACTTGTGCTGCAGCAGCAGTGCTTAGGTAGGGCTTCTGGGTCTCCAGGGACAGTCAACACCGATGAGACATGCGCAGGCCAAGGCTCAGGTAGGGTTTTGAAGATGAGAACAGCAGGGCTTCAGCTGAACAAAGGGAGCGATGGCACTTGCAGCCAGAGGCAGGTAGTTGGAAAGACAATGGGGGAGATGTAGGCATTTGACTCTTCATACCATGCTGTACCTGTTGCTCAAAATTTTGGACGTCATTCCAAGGCCAGAGGGAGATGGAGATGACACATGGATTCGGGGAAGAGAGTAATAATGCGTATTTTTTTTAAAAATACCACTCTGGTTATTGTTTGAAGAAGAGACTACTGAACACTAGAGACAAAGCCACTGATGAGAGTCCATATGTGAGATGGTCAGGTTCCTAGAAAAAAGAAAACAATTTAGGAGTGGATAAAAATGTCAGGAGATAGAATCAACATGGCATGGTGACTGCAGAAGGAGGAGCTGTGTGGCAGGGTGGTAATGTGCTGGAACTTAAGACAGTTTGGACCTGCACAATGAAGAGCAGACTTCTCCTCCTGTTTCCTTCTGTTCTGAGCTGAAATATGTTTCATCAGGGGATCATGACCAGGACAGAGGCAGGGTGGCCCTCTGGATCCCATTGGTAGGAATGATTTATTCTTCAGGACCAGACGGGCTGGTAGCATAGTATCTGACTCAGTCTATTCTAGAGCAATGGTCTAATTCTCTAGCCTTAACTCAGAAGGCCCCATCCTGCATGCTTTCTCTCATTTAAAAACTCTAACAACATTTCAAAACACAGTAAAGAGACAGGGTGGATGTAGAAGGGGTCTACTGAAAAGAGGACGGGGGCAAGGGGCAGGTGGGAAGGATGGTGAAAAGGGGTAAAGGAGAGAGAACATGACATGAGTATGTAACATACATGCACCAGTGTGCTAAAGCAACCCTCTGTGTTCTATGTACCCAATAAATACTAAAAGAAGAAAACAATAAAAACAAGGTATAGGCAAGATATCTTCAGTAATAATAAGCCTTTCCCCAGGATAGGAATTTCCCATCAAATATCCCTGAACTTCTATGTGCCACAAGCTCCCTAACATACAAGATGTATAATACTATGTGAATTTGGAAAACTTTAATGGTGGCCATGAACATTAACACAAAATATGATTGTTCCTATTAAATTCATTTCAGTTCACTACCAATCTTTTAAGTAAACTCAGAAGCTTTCTCCAGCCCACAGCCCAGGCAGGTGTGAGCATCTGACGTGAAATTTACTCCTTGGCTTCCGAACATTGAAGAACAACAGTATGGTCATGGTACCCTGGTAAAGCATATTTCAGCTTGGAACACAAGGAAACAGGAGGGGAAGTCTGCTCTTCATTGTGCAGGTCCAAACTGTCTTAAGTTCCAGCACATTACCACCCTTCCACACTGCTCCTCCTTCTGCAGTCACCATGCCATGTTGATTCTATCTCTTGACATTTTTTTCCATTGCTAAGTATTTTCTCTGTGGGAACCTAACCACCTCATATGTGGACTCTCATCAGTGGCTTCATCTTCAGTGTTCAGAAACCTCAGTGCATTCAGGAGCCTTCTCTCCCAGAAGGCAAGAACTCTGTGTTTCATAACTGGCCATCCTTGCTTTGTTCACCCAGTGGTACAGGATACATTGTTATTGTGAAAAACCAGTAACAAAAAAATCTTCTGATTTGATCATTTCAATTTACAGAATGAAGTCTAAAATAATCTTCCCTGAAATTTTTAGTTATGGCTTTATCTTCTAAAGTCATGAGAAAAGAAATCTTTAATCGTGGCATGTTAATTCAACATTCATTACCCACAGTTTTTACATATGGCTTCCAATCCTCTCTCCCAGCCATAAACTTTCCTCTTCTTGTTCTGCTTTCTAAAATGTTACTAATTAATAGTGGGTGCAACAAATAGATCTCTTACCACAACCAGCTGTTCTCTGATTAAAAAAGTCTTACCCATGTATACAAGCCCTTGATGATTTCAAGAGACCAGAGGAAAATTGTCACGGCACTGGGGCCTCAATGCCCGACTTCTGGCAGTGCCTAAATTGTGCCAAGTCATGTAGATGAAAAGAAAACCAAAATGAGTCAGTTTCCCAGATGTTTTGTTGTAAGGTCAACAAGGACCTTGGTGATTGGAAGCTGCAATGCCAGGTTTGTTTGCCCTGGGTAGCTATGGCTTCAAAGTGAATTTGAGTCTAACAAAGCAAGACTAAATTCCAGAACTAAAGCACAAGAAAAGGAGGAATGGGACATGGGAGAAGGGAAGGAAAGCTAAAGTACAAGGAGGGAGTTCTAGAGGAGGACAGTCAGGAAGGTGTTGGGTTACCCTAAGATTAGTAAGGGACCTAGGTATTGAGGAGCCCATGTGGCTCTAAGGTGTGCTTCCTAGAATGGAGGACACTGCTTCAAACAGTTATGGAGTGCCAACTCTGTGCAGGAGCCTGTGGCATCCTGGGAGTAAGTAGTGCAGAGACAGTCAAAACATATGTCCTTGTGAAGGTCAGACTTTACAGAAAGCAAAGGATATTAGAATTTCTACAGTTGTTCTAGGAAAGAATTATGGGGTACTAAGCACAAAAGGATCTCGGTGGTGGATTGTTTTAATGTTTCTCTCTCTCTGTCTCTTTTTATCTCTCTTCATTTCACCCTCTCTCCCTCTCCCTCTCTTTCTCTGCCTCTCTCTCTCTGTCTCCCTCTCTGCCCCTTGGTCTCTGGTCTCTCTGTTTCCCTCTCTCTTTCTCTCTCTCTCAGTTCTTAGGAAACAGATACTATTCCAGTAGGCTTCCTGGAAGAAGCAGAGTATAATGAAAGGCTTGAATAATGAGTAAAGCAAGGCCAGGATGTGTCAGAAGAAGCCTGTTTCCAGCAAAGGAGAAGGCTGTGAAAGCCTGGAGGTGAGATAACGCCATGTGAAAGAAACAGAAGAAAGTCTTGTGGTGAGGGGGGAGTGGGCAAAAGTGAGTCAGGGTAGTCTGCGGCTAGATGGCAAAAGAACCATGACCACACTGATACTGAACAAGCAGAGGAGCGACGTCACAGTTGCCTTGACTATTTAGGCTTCCATTGGGTAATTAGGATGGTGGGTTAGTAGAGGTGAGGGTGGAGCCTCAGAGGTGATGCTGTTGTAGAAATGCAAATGAAAGATGACAGAGGCCAGGATGCATCCAGGTTGCTGTTCATTAACTCCTCTTTTGCCATCTTGGTCCTGCTGAATTTCGGGACCGGGGAGATGGCTCATTGGAATAAGCGCTTCCCTGGCCCTGGCAAGCCCAAGGGCCTGAGTTCAATCTCCGGTTCCACCAAAAAAAAAAAACAAGGAAGATGAATTTTGGTACATAGTGCTATTTCCACTGCATGTTAATCATGTACTTCAGCATTTAGAACAACTCCAGGCATTAAGGAGAAGGTCACGGAAGGGTTAGTCAGTATGTAAAAAAAACCTGGTTCTGATATTCAAATGATAAACTCACTCTTTGTATCTCTTTTTTTTTTTTTTCTGTTAATATGTTCAATTGGAAATTCCTCAAAAGGACTGGAGAGTGTCTGGACATAGGAATGGGAGTATTATCTTCCACTCCTCATATGTCCACTAAGTGAAATCCTGTCACTGGATTTGCTTTTGACTTTTAACTTCAGTTTCCCATTTCCCAGCCTCATTGGAAATACACATCCAGAAAGATGACCTGGTTTAATGATCTTCCTGTGGAACTTTATCATCTCACTGTTGAAAGTTACATTAAATATCTAGGAATCCAATCTCCCTAATAGTTGTAATAGGAAATATTAAATCTGGGGTACCAGGGCCTATTCCCAGTGACTTTTATAGTTTAAACCTCGGGATAATTCCATAATGAAATTCTTCCAGGATTCTTGTCTTATACTAGGAGACTGAAACACAGAAATGATACATGGCTCACTCAAAAACACAATAAGTGGTAGATTTTGGAATTAAACATGAGGCATTTGCCTTTAGAGTTCATAAGGATCACGACAATGTTTTGAATGCCATTTGGAGACTGAGTTCCTTCCAAACCATTAACAATAAACGGGTTTTCCATTCTTTCAATATATTTGACTACAGAAAGACTAGAATTAGGAAGGATATGGGTTCCTCTTACTATGACACAAAGCTAGGATTTACTACCTATGTAGGACTGCAGATTAAGAATCTGAATACTTATAAACTTTTTAAAACAAATGTGTGTAGTATAGGGTCTACAGGATCTCACTACATAGATCAGACTCTAGTGATCTTCCTGTGTTCAGCCTCCCAAGTACTAGGATTACAGGCCTGTGTCACCACGCCCAGTCTCAATCATCACTTCAGGGTGTCCCTGGGGTGGTGCCAGCATGGCACCCTGGTGATTGATGCTCTGGTCCCTGTGTCTGTCTAAGCAGGCACTTTAATCTGCTGAGTTATTTGGCCAGCCCTTTCTCCACTTTTGATGCCCATCAAGACAATGACTTTTTCTGCTTTGCTCCTCATGAAATCCCTGGCATTGTCAGATTACTAGTGTTTGGCAAAACCTTGTCAAGTAGATAATTTTTTTATGAGCAGAATATACTTACTGGGGGAAAGAAAGTGCCTGTCTGAGGAGAGGGACAGGAGTGGGTCCCCAAGTAGATAAAATTTTAAAAACCTATCACACTACCAAATGGTTCTCTCTCTCTCTCTCTCTCTTCTTTGTATACTATAATCTCTCTTTTATCTTTTTTTTCCAAGTTGAATGAAAGCAGCATCAAGGCTGTGCAGTTGGACACAAGGTAGAACGACTGTGGGTCATCCTCAACTATGAGTTTTTATTCCAATTCTGCCAGTTCACATGACTTCCCTCTACCTGTCTTTGAAAAGCTCCTGATCTCACGCAGAGAGAGAACTGAGAGACAGAGAGACATCAGGAAGACTGTCCTGCTCCCTGAGGCTCTACTTGTCTAACCCCACATTGCTTGATATATTTTGTAGAGTTTTTTTTTTTTTCTTGGATCACTGCAAAACGAAGGATTTAGAGGAAGTCAAAGTCACTAATGTGCAACCCATGGGCTGTGTTGAAATGTGACATCAGGCTGGCACTGCATCCCCAAAACTCTTGCACTTGTGATGACGCTGATGTAATTTAACAAACCGGTAGCCATCCCAATAAAATCTGGATGTATTAGAGCATCCCTACAGTTAAAGAAGTGATGGTTGATCTTGGGACTCCAGAGGAAATTTGCCTTTACGTACAGCCCGGCAGGCATCTCAGGTGCCTCTCCTGAGTGGCGTCACTTATTCAATTTTGCCTCTTGGACTTGATAGCTATTCAAATTTGCCACTTATGAATCCACTAGTCCCAAGATTCTGTCCATAGTTTGAATCCTTGGAGGCAAATTCTAGATTATGTGATGTATTAAGAAGCAAATACTCCCTATTGATTTTCCAAATAGAACAAACACTTTTAAAGTGTACATTTAAAATTTATTCTGTGAAGTTAATACTTTAAAATTTATTTTCCAGGTGGAGCTCCAATCATGAAGAAATGAAATTATTAATTTGTCTGACTTGTAAGGCTTTCCCATTATCCAACTTCATGTGGCCATTTCCCAGAAAATTAAAAGTAGTGGATAGCACAAAAACCAAAATTCAGCTACACCACATTCATGTATGAGTGATCACATGAGGATCTTGAAAAGAACTGAAAATATCACTCACTGTTACTAGACCTAGGCAGGTCTCCCACAACCATTTTGGCTCTGGGAATGGTCTCACCCCACAACACAAGATTGTTCTAAAATATTAAGTCATAGGAAAGTCCCCAAAGTAATTTAAGCATTACAAGTAAGGGTTAGAAGGAGATGTCAGATATACAAGTGCATGACTTCTAGCTCAGAGCAGACATGTAAAAACTGGTGACATCCTAAAAGAAAACTGGGTGGTGACATCTTTTGCAGGAGAGATACACAGATGCATGTTGAGGAAAGACTAGAACATAATTATCTCACAGGACTTTTTCTTGATATCAAGACAGAAGAAGAGGAATTACTATGTGTGGGCACCTATAGCAAAGACGATATTTGATATTTTATCATCCTATTGATTATGCATCTGTGGCTCTGAGAGATTCCCAGATTCATGGAGCAGGAGTTGGGCTCAGATCCTCTGGGATCTAACTGAGTATTCTTTCTTCTGGACTTAGAATGCTTTATCTTTCTGTAATGCTTCATCAGAGTTATTTTTGAAAGCACCTCCTATTTTTATAAGTTTAATCTTCCTGTGCCCCCTCAACGATTGCCAGGTTTCTGGAGTTGTGTTCCATAGCAAGCTGACCTCTGAAAGAGTGGTCAGCGCAGGCCTCTGGGTTATCTAAGTTCGTGTGACTTCTCTCTACCTGTCCTTGAAAATATTTGGGTTCCTGGTCTCATGCCAAATAAGAGAGAAAATTTAGAGACAGAGAGACGTCAGGAAGATTGTCCCTCTACCTGAGGCTCTATTAGTGTGACCACACACTGCAAGGGAGATAGAATTTCCCTGAGTCAGCAGGATAAAATAGATAAGAAAGAGTTAGGGAGATTTGCCTCTTGGTGCAAATAAATATATGGGACATGTGAAGAAGTGACCTCATGAATTTCTTTGTCATTTTGATTTTGATGAGCTGTGGAGCTGGTCTCTGTTTTCTATGGGCCAGATAGGAGAGTTCATCCCATTTTAAGGGGGAAAGCATAGCTGGAAAGTAATCTAGATGAAGAAGGAATGAGACAGAAGCCATATAATCACTGCTGTGAGGGTCGAGAACTAGTCTGGAATGAGAACTGGATTTTAAATTTGTTTCTTGTCTGAAAAATTCATACATTATGTCACATATAGTCATGATACATTACATATTATCATTATTTTAGATCCAGTGGGAATTTACAACTTTTATAATCCCAAATGTGCAGTTCTTGCTGTTAAGTGTACTCCATCTTTGAGGGGCCATCAGCACCATCTATTCCCTGAACTTTTCATCTCATAAAACTGAAACTCTGTGTCCCTTTGACACTATCTATCCTTTTCCTCTCACTCAACCCTTGCCACCCTCCTTTATCTTATTGTCTTTGTGAATTCTCTGACTACCTCATGTGTATGGAACTGTGCAGTACTTGTGAATGGTCTTTATTGTGAATGATCTAACTCACTTAATGGGAAGAAGGCCTTAAGCCTCATCTGTGTTGTAACACATAGCTGAAGTCCCCCCTTTCTTAAGTCTTAATAACATTCTATTGAAGGGATGAACCATATTCTATCCATATAATTATCTGACCTGGACCCATGGATTGCTTTCACTTTTTGATATTATGAATAATTCCTCTTTGAAGAGGGGTCTACAAATACTAACCTATTTTAAGTCATATATATTCATATAATCAGCAAGAATTAGTAGCTAACATTGCAAAGCAGAGTTAGAAGTCCAGTGTATGCATTGTAATGAAGAGATTGATTTTACAACAACAATAACAAAGAATGTTGGTAAGATGATTGAGACAAATATATCTTTCTCACTGTGCCAGAATGTTTTCCTGAATATAAAATTCCACCATGTCCTTTCCCTTCATTAAGTATATCTTTTAACGTACTTTACTTTTAGAGTGAAACATAAGTTCTTTAAACGTCTCCAGAGCTTCAGTCATCCTTCCCAGACCCATCTGGCCCTCTATCTGTTCATCCTCCATTTCAAAGCTCCCTGTGATACAGTGTAACTGAACACAAAGCAGATCACACCCTCGTTGCCTCAGCCTCTGAGCTCCAGTCCCTTCACCTTGACCTTACACAGCCCTCCCTGCAGCTCTGATGCATGGAATACAGGAGCTGACTCTTCGCATATCAATTTCCTGTGCACAGCAAGAGGATGGGAATTTTGTCTCACTCATTTCTGCATTACTTTATTAATCATGGAAAGGATGAATGATTTTTGTAAGTGAATGAATGAACAACGGTTGCAACAAAGCACTTTTCAAGACTCGGTGCCAAGGAAAGATAGTCTCAGCCATTACTGAGGTCTGAAGGGTTTTTATGAGAGAATCAGATGAAAGCTGTAATTTCTGTGTGTTATTTCAGCATATGGACAGCAGGCATTGGAGGATGTGGTGCCATAGTCTGAATTAGAAATGGGACAGGGAGAGTATTACAAATCTTGAAAAGATCTCACATATTCTTTTTAGAAAGTCTTTCCTATGGACTTCTTATAGTACCCTACAACAGAAATATTTTATTTTTTCTTCTTTAATTTTATTTATTTATTTATTATTTTTTGCTCTAAATAAATTATTTAACAAAAATGGGCTTATGTTTGCTTCTGAAGTGACTTCCACTTATTCTGATACATCTTTTCCTCATGGTGATTTACAGGATCATCAAGCCAATATAAATGTTTTATAAGTATCTGAGTATTTGGGTATACTGCACAATACCTCAGCAACATCTTTCAGCAAAATAAAAAACACTGAAGAATAAAGACTAGACACAATTCCTAGGTATAGTGAAAATCTTCTGTAAATATTTCTCAGGTAAGAAGCCACCACATACCTGTTTAGTTAAAAAAACCACCCTTACAATGCAGGATGATTTTATTTTTAAGTAAGACATAGAACACCAGCTGCCAATTTGGTGCTGAATGGCAGAGCAAGACCAAGACCCCCAGCTTATGCCATGAATTCCTAGGGAATAGGTTCCAACAGCTCAGGTTCCTTCCCATTGGTCCTCACAAAGTGCGCTTCTCTGTGAGGGCAGGCTGGCGCTTCAGTTGAACCTAGATGTCTTTCTCTTTGGCTTTCTTCTTTTTCTGATCATTTTCCTTGACACGTTTCAGGAAGCTGTCATGACTTTTTGAGTGTTGAATATGCTCAATACACACATTAATCCTGTCTTGCCCTTAACTTGCTTGCTTACAACAGTGCCAAGAGCACACTGGGTAACATTGTAGACTCTTCCTGTTTGCCATGGTAATATTTGTGTGGCATTCCTTTTTTGCACAGTACCCATTCCCTTGATGTCTACAAGAACACCCATTTTGTAGATTCACATGTATGTTGCCAAAAGATCAACCCCATGATTTCTAAAAGGCCTGGAGAACATACGCCAGGTTCCTCTCCTCCTGCCTTCTGTGTTAGTCATTTTGGCAAATTACTAGAAGATGACAGTTCCATAAAGAAAGTTTCTTCATTAATTTTAACTGAAAAAATATATATATTTATTGTATTCCACACATTGTTTTGAAATGTGTATATATTACAGAATGGATAACCCAAGGTAATTGACAATGCATTACTTCATATTTATTTTTTGGTTGTGAGAACACTTAAACGTCTCTTAGAATTTTTCTTTTGTGGAACTGGGGATTGAACCCAGGAACTTGCACTTGCCAGGGAAGTGTGTATTCTACTGAGCCATCTCCCTGGACCCCTCTTAGAAATTTTTGAGAATACAGTACACTAACTACAGTCACTATATTATTATATAGGTCTCTAGCTTTTATTCTACTTGTCTGTAGTTTTGTGTCACTTGATGTACACCTCACTAACAGCTTCTTTTCTCCAGTCTTCCATAACTGTTATTCTTTCTCCTTTCATGACTTCAAAATCTTTTAGATTTTTTTATAATAGTAGGATCATATAGCATTTTCTTTTCTTCTTTCTTTTTTTTTTTTTTGTATTTATTACAGGGTCTGAAGGGTCTCAGTATACACACTGGACACATGGTTATTCTCCTGTTTTTAGCCTCCCAAGCACTGGGATTACATGAGTGTACCAACATGCCCAGGCTCAATCACCATCTCAGCATGCCTCATTCCTAAATATTTCATTTTGGGAGGCATAGTTATTGGAAATGTTATAGTTTTGTATATTTCATTTTGGTGGTGGTGTATAGAAGCACTACTACACCACTGGTCTGTTCATTGATTGCATATCTTACAACTTTACTGAATTCACTTATTAATTATAACATTTGCATTTGTGTGGATTGTTAGGAACATATCTATATCTATCTATATTATCTATCTATATATGTATATACACATTGTTCCCAGAGAAGAATAATTTAAATTCCTCTTTTCTAATTTTGCATTTCTATTTCTTTCTGTTGTCTAATTACTCTGAATAGGGTTTTAATATCAAATTAGACAGAAGTGGTGAGAATGAGCACTTCTGTTTTATTCATGTTCTTAAAGTTTTCAATTTTTGATGATCAAATGTTGGACCAGTGCTCGATTCGTTATGTATGACCGTTATTATGCTGAGATAAATCTCCTATACACAATTTGTCAAAATTTTATCATGAAAGATATTCCTAGTGGGAAACACTTGTTCTGATCACTCTCTTCTAGGAATAATTTAAAAATAATTCCATGATGTCAAGAAACATTAAAGTGCATATGCCAAGTCTTTATTTCTGAGCCTCGTTTTTGCATTGATAAATGAGGCTGTTGAGTTAGACATTGTGAAATACTTTAATTTCTGTCAATGCAGCCATGGTATGCAAACATGGTATCTTAAATATAAACTCAAGAAAAGTAGTCCTTATATAACCACTTTTTTATGGTTGGTGTTCTTTTACCTTACCAAGAAGTTGTGTAGAATATCTACGGGCAGTTTGTTTTCTGTAGTGCTAAAGAAAGACTGGCTGCACACCTGTATGAGAGTCATGCAGATGCTTATCTAACTCATCTCAAGATAAAATGGCATTTGCTTCCTTTTATTTCATAATTTCTAGTTATATTTGCATATTAGACATGTCTTCTCTATCCTGACTGTCTTTCAAGGGTGATGAAATATACATCCTAAAATTCCAGGGATTCAGACTCTTGCCAAAAGAGCCTGGTTTTTGTGTCTTGTGAGTAATAATTAGTCACTAATATCAACTGAGATTTCATGTAGGAGTTGAAATGAATTAAAAATTAGAGTATTTGTTACTTGAAAAAAAATAAAAGGTTCTGTAGTTATAAGACATAGAAGGGGATTAGGGCTCTTTTTCTTCATGAAGTCTTTTGAGATGAGCTATCACACTTGCATTAGTTTTCTCTTGCTAACTTGTAAAGAATTATTTACTCATTAATGTCTTAAAACAGAAATATTTCACATATTAGATAACAAGTCCACAATTAGTGGGCTTGGCAGAACCTTAAAATAGTGAAATAGATTGTGCTTGAATTATCTCTGCACTGAGATCCAGGTGCCCTTAATGCTGAGATTCACGCTGAGCACATGAGGAAAGAATTCTCCTTTGTGCTCATGGTGGTTACTGGGAAAAGTTTAGTTCTGTGTGACTGTAGCACTCAAGTTCTTATTTGCTCACTGCATGGCAGCCTGGGAGAATGGTGAGAAATGAGATTGGTTATTGTGACAGTGCATTTTGGTTGTTAACTTGATTAGATTGAGAAATGCTTAGGAAATCAATGACACACATTTTGGATGTGTCCATAAGTGTTATTGCATAGAGAACTGGCTTACAGGATGGAAAATTTGAGAGGGTGAGGTCCTGCCCTAAATGTGGGCTGTACAATCCCATAGGCAGTGGTACGGGAATTGATGGAAAACACACACACACATACATTAAAAAAAACTAAACTAGAAGGAGAAAGTCCACCAGCAGCACATGCCCTTGTTCTTTCTACTTCTGGGACCCTGTGAGGGAAGCAGCTTTTCCCCCACAATTGCCTGTACCATGATATTTGTGCCTACCAATACGCTTGAGAAACACCGAGCCAACGGACCATGTACTAATATCTCTGAAGCTGTGAGCCAAAACATAGCTTTTTTGCTTTAAGCCATTTTTCTCAGGAGTTTTGTCACAGATATACAAGATTGATAAACAGATAGTGAACAGAGATAAATTCTGGTGAGTGTTTAAATTTTATCCTAAGTTCAGTTGAAAATGATTAGAGAGCTTTATTCAAGAAAGAGGCATGATGTAATTGATGCTTATACATATCACTCTAGTCAGCAGAGGAATTAATTGTAGTATTACAACCATGGATATGGAAAAGAATACAGACATTATTCATTTAACTGCTGAGTTAGATCATGATATTACATCTGTAAATGGTTTCATCACCAAATAAGGAACTGTGCATAGTGTATATATTACAATATTCAGAACAAAGTAATAGTTGAAGAAAAATTCAAGTTGCTTTTATTTGCCTGACTCTTACATACAGTACTGTAAACAGAACCTAAAATTGTAGTTCAGTACAATCAGAAAATTTATAGTAATATAGAAACAAGATGTACTGTATAAAAATGATGCTGAGACTATACTACTGAGCCATCTTCCCTCTTATGACACTGAGACTGCTGTTTGGACTGCAGCTGGTCATCAGTCCAAACAGCATGCCTCAGGTGTAAGTCTGAGCAGTCACTAAATAGGTAAGCTGTTAAAGGAGGAATATATGCAGGAATTTATCTCGGCAGTGCAATCAGGGTTCCTGGCACATAAACATCAGCACGACACACTATAGAACCTAAACTCTCAAGCAGTAGGCCCTTGTGCTGTAATACTTAGCTTGAGAACCTTAGCGTCTCCTCATAATTTTAAAAAAACTAATTAATTGATTTTTTAGATTAACACATGTTTACCATATACGATGATCACATTCATCAAAGGAAATCTATTCCTGTGTATGTCTTAATTTTTTCCCTTCTTTTCCCATCATCCCTCCTCCAAACTTATAACAACCCTTTGCATTTTTTCCTATAATTTTCTTTTAGTTTGAAAAGCTTTTTTCCCTTTATCCTGTCTCCCCTTGTCTTCTCTTTGATTTGAACAAATTCTTCCTACTTCCCAATATCCAGCCTCCATTTTGCTCCTGAATCCCATTTGGGTTTGTTACACAAGAGAAACAATGTGATGATATTTAAACTTGCTTGTCAAATTTATTTCACTCCAGGTTATGTTTCAAGGTGCATTCACTTATCTAAAATGTCTTAAGTTCATTATACTCTATGACAGAGTGGCACTTCACTGTGCACAGCCACCACACTTTCTTTATCCACTCATCTGTTGGTGAGCACCAAGATTTAGCGGTTATAAATCTTGCTGCTATAAATGTGGGCGTGCATGTGTCACTGTGGTAGGATGAATTCAACTCTTTCAGGAAAATACCTACAAGGGCAAACAGCAGCGTCAAATGAAATCTTCAGTTTTAATTTTTCAAGGAACCTTCGCACAGATTTCCATAGTGCTTGTACCAATTTATATTCCCACCCACAAAAAAGATTTTTCCCCAGAGCCTCGACAGCACTTACTGATGGTTGACTCACTGATGATAGCCATTCTTTCTGGAGTAAGGTAGAGTATCACAGTTGTTTTCATTTGCTTTTCTCAGATAACCAATGATGCTGAACATTTTTGCATATGCTTATTTTCTGTTTTCAATTTTTCATCTGAGAATCTATGCATTTCAGGTGCCCATATTTTGTATTGGGTCTCTAAATCTGGAAAGTTCAATTTTTGAGTACTTTATGAAGTGTGGATATGACTATATAGTCATATCTATAGTAATAGCATGGACTATATAGTCCAGATATTCCTCTTTCTGAGGGGTAGCTAGCCTGTCTCTTTATTCTGTTGGTGGCTTATTTTCTTTGGAAAGTTTTTTCAATTGCTTGTGATCCATCTTATTGCTTTTATAGTATTCCTATGAAATCAAGATTTTATTTATGAAGTCTTGGCTACTGCTATGTCTTCAAAAATTTTACCTAATCTATCTTATAGCAGATTGTTTCTGATTCATTTATTTATTTGTTAATTTTATATATTTGATACAGGGTCTCATTATGCAACTCAGACTCAGTGATCTTGCTGTTTCAGGCTCCCCAGCACTGGGATTACAGGCATGTGACACCACGTCTGGTCTTGGTGTGCCTGGGGTTGGGACAGCACAGCAAGCAGTACTAGGGATTGAGCCTGGGTCCTCGCATCTGCCTAGGCAGGCACTTAGAGATCTGAGCTGTCTCCACAGCCCCGTTTCTGTTTTAATGTTTAGATCTCAGATGTAATTCACTTTTCCAACTCTTAGGTTTTGGACCTGGATCCAGAAAATATCCTTAAATACAGCTATGCATTCAAAGGCAAGAAAGCACATTGGAAAAACTGGTACAAGTTCCAAAATAAATTAGAGACGCTATGACAAGAATCAACAACTCACATTTGCTCCTTTTACTGCACACACAAGGTCAGTGGGAGGTCCTGTCAAATACTTCACAGCAAAGCACTGCTTATAAAACAGTCTTTTATGCTAACAGGAGAAAGAAGGTATATAACCCACCCCCACCCCCCGCTTAAAGTTGCAACAGGTAAGTTAAGACAATGAATCAAAAGGAAGGGTTCTACGTTCAGCTATCTATGACATGAGATTAAAGAGAAAGAACTCCTTAGAAACAGACCAATGAAGGTACAGTCTACTCAGTCAGAAGCCTCAAGGATGGACCACTAAGCCTGGCACTAGTCCCCAGTTAGGGAAAACAGTGGACTTCTGGAAAGTCTATCAAATTTTGTCATGTGTCCTTGACAAAACTATAAGGCAAATCAATGAACAACATACTCTAAATTTATGCCTAGCTTCTTCAGAACCTACTGTGATTAAGAATAGGCATATTTCTCCAGCTCTGACTTGTGATCTTAGGTTGTTAACCATCCAGAAGAAAAGCTGATTAGTATCCTGCACCATATGCCATTCACTTTGCCTTATCTGACTCAATTGATTTTACTTGTTGTACATTTCCTTTTGTATTTCTGCTTTTTGCTTGCTATACTAGGGAGACAATACGATATTTACATATGTGTGTCTGGTTTATTTCACTTATGAGTATATGTTCAAGTGGCATCCACTTCAGTATAAATGCTTCAAACTTATCATTCTTAATAGCCAAGTAATACTCCATTATATAGAAATACCACATCTTTTTCAACCATTCCTCATGTGATGGACATCTTGGTTGTTTCCAAGATTTTGCTATCACATATTGCGCTGCTATAAACATAGGTACACATATATCTCTATGATACAGTGTATCCAAATCCTTTGGGAAAATTCCCAGTAGGGGGATAGCTGGCTTGAATGGGATTTCTAGTCCTATTCTTTTGAGGAGTCTCCATACTGACCTCCACAATGGTTGTACCAGTCTACATTCCCACCAGCAGTGGAGAAGTGTTCCCTTTTCCCCAC
>PVKA01001207.1:0-16389 GCA_004027165.1 Ctenomys sociabilis
ACACACACACACCCTTCTCCGTCTCTTGACTTCCAGCTTCTTTTCAGGGCTGAAAGGAAGCCTGGGAAAACATCTTTCTTCTCTTCCTTCTTTTCCCCGCACTGTCAGATCGCCCCTCTAAGTCCACAGCTCTTGCCAGGTTCTGACCCCTGCAGATCCCAGGAAACAGCCCTGGGTCTTTCCAGGAGCTGCTCCCCAACAGGTCAAAGGCCTGTGGCTGTGGCCTGCTGCATCAAAAGCCCTTTGGGTCTCTGGCCCTCTAATTTTACATATAAGAAAGCTGAAGTCATGTAGTTGGGTGGCCCGCCCAGTTGGTGGGTCAAATCACCCAGTCATGTAATAGAGACCTACATGGGTCTCCAGGCCAGAAATGTTTTAGTGTACCAGAAAACCATAAGTGGATCAGGACTGATAACATCCTAGCACATGAAGAATGGAAGTTTCTATTCTGAATCCCCTGTTACTAAACCTTTCTGCCATTTCCTTTGTTAGGTTTCAGGGGCCAACGGAAGATACAGCCCCCACTTTTGTCCCCTGATGGAAAAGGTGAGTTGGAGGAGCAGGGAGTCATTGGCTGGTGAAAGTACAAGCTGCTATGCCCTCTTTTCCTTGCTTTGTGGACCATGTCTTGCAGATCGGGGTCGACAGCCTGGCAGACCTCCAGTGGTGCCAGCCACAGGCAGCAAACCCCGGGGGAAGGACAGGCTAACTGGCAGGGCCCGAAGGTAACAGGTGGCAGGGGACAAAATCAAGGCAGGCATCTAGGTATCCTGATTTCCTGGATGGCCCTGGTACAGGTGCCTTCTCCATCCCCAGGGCCCCTAGCCCTGGCTGGCTGCTGCCTGGTACAGGTTAATGAGATGCCGGGAGAGGCCAGCAGAGGCAGCAGCTGGGGAGCCTGGTGCCTAGGGAGGCTGTATAATTACAGCAGCTCTTTTCCCCTGGGCAGTGAGGTGCTCCTTTCCCAGGCAGTACAGGCAGAGACATGCTTGGAGTCCCCACAGAGCTCAAGGTGCAGTAGGTAGAGTCAAAACAGCAGCTGGGGACCTAGGATGGGGCCAAGGTGGGTGGCATTCAGAGGAAATGGGTGGATTTGAGGCCACAGAAAGGAATAGGGGTCAGGCTGACAGGGAGGCATCCTGGAGCCTCACTCTGACTCCATTGGTGCTCGGAGACCCTTAGGCCTTAGCTTCTCCCTGGAGGACACATGCCATCAGGTATGGGGGGGAGTGACATGAAGTGGGGGGATGGTAGGCACAGGGTCTTCATGTTCTGTGTTCTGCAGGTGGGAAACAAAGGAAGATGAGGAGGAGCTGCAGAGTCATGAGGTGGGTTTCTGGGCAAAGGCTGGGGCAGGGTGGGGACGTGAGGCCTGAACTCAGCTGTGCTCTTCTCTCATTTCAGGGAAGCCAGAGCACCAGAAAGCCTTCAGGGGCAGAGGAAGAGAATGCACAGAAGCAGAGCAACGTGAAGCTGGATGGACTGAAGGAGAGCATGGCAACCAGCCCAGCCCTGGCCTCCCCAGGGGGGCCAAAAGGGGAGCCGGCCGCGTCGACAGCCAGCTCAGACCCTGGCTCTCCCCGAAACACTGACGTGGCTCCCCTTGACCTTTCTTTAGGGGGAGCCAGAAGCCCCAGGCCTGGAGAGAGTACATGTACACTCAGTCCAGGGCCTGGGGCCCAGGACAGCCCAGTGTCCCTGCCAGATGGCTCCCAGCAGCAGCCCCTGGAGGGTAATGACCACCAGTGTTCGCTGGAAGCCCAGAGTTTTTCTGGGCCACAGAAAGGAACAGGGGTCTTAGAGCCCAAAGAGGACCGGGCTAGCAAAGCTGGGGTCCAGAAGAACCTGGCTCCAAGAAGCAGACCCCCCAGAGGAAACAGCCAAAGAGGGAGAGGCACAGGTGTGAGGAGTAGGACAGGAGGTCCTGGCCCTTAGGAAAGATGCTGGGCATGGCTCATAGGGAATGGGAGCTGTGGTGGGGAGGAGGGAGAGGCTTGGTCAGTGGTCTTCTGTACGCTGAGTGTCTGGTTGCTGGGGGCTTGTGCCAGCCTGGCTGGGCAGTGTGGCAAACCCTGGGCAGAGCCACCTCCTACCGTCACAAGCAGGCTCGGGCCCTGGCCTGTTGTTATACTGAGACCAGATATCCAAAGGCTGGCTCCCTGACCTGTGCCTATTGCTCCCCAGGTCATGAGCCTTTTCCACCATGGAGACAAAGCAAGGCTCACTAGCCCCCAGCACCTGGTTTTCCGGGTTACCCATAGACTCTAGGGCCGGCCTCCCTCTCCAGCTGTAGGCTTCTGCCTCTGCAAGTCCAGACAGGCTCACAGCTGGCATGGTGAGCCCAGGCCCGGTCCTTTCTATGCTCCTACCACCCAGCAGATGACTCACAGCCCCCAGATGGCCAAAGCCAAAGGACCTCAGCCATCACCTGCCAGTCCCCTAGTTCTAAAGAAGACTCTGAAGGCCCATTGGCAGGGACTGGGCTGATGCACTGTAGGAAAGTAGACTGTGTGGGAGGAGGGCGTACGTAGAGGCCTCTCTGACATGGGGCAGGCCGGGAGCGGACACCTCCTGAGCCCATGGCAGGCGGCAAAGCTCACCACCCTCACACCAGGTCAGACACCCTTTGTACCCAGAAGGGAGACAAGGGCCTGGCCCTGCTACCCAGGGTAATTTCCTGCCCTCTCTTCCTCCTTCTTCCCCTACCTCCTGCACCAAGGCTGTGCCAAAGCAAGGAATCAAACA
Source organism: Ctenomys sociabilis (assembly GCA_004027165.1). Lineage (NCBI taxonomy): Eukaryota > Metazoa > Chordata > Mammalia > Rodentia > Ctenomyidae > Ctenomys > Ctenomys sociabilis. The sequence continues at coordinate 2,746 of PVKA01001207.1, forward strand.
GAGACAGACTGGAGAGACAGGCAGACATGGACTCCAGCTAAGTAGGAGACTGGGTCTTATCTTTCCTGTGTAGTCTCCACCCAACCCCCAGGCCCACATCAAGTGAATTATCCAGACTCTGCACAAGCTGTGGCTTCCTTTCAATTCAACAAACATTTCCTGAGCACCTTCTACCAATAATCCAGCCAGTGGGCGACGGTAGCTTTGCCAGCACGAGGGCGGGAAGAAACCCAGTCATAGGCAGCTTTAGGCTGAACAGCAGGACCTGTTCTTGGTTGTAGGCACGTGGCAGCACTGGGGGCAGGACGGTGGAAGGAGCTGGAGAGGAAACAGCCTTCTCTTTTATGGGATCCATACCGTTTGTACCCAGCCCCTTGCCTGGACCCCAACATGTGGCCCCTTTTGTTCCCCTCTACTCTGGCCCTGCATTGGTCTTCCTGAGAGGCTGGTGGACCTCACAGGTTCTCCAAGGCTCTATGGAGAGTCCAGAGGGTCTCTAGGATGTCACTGCAGTTACCTATGAGATCAGAATTGTAGGGTGGCGGCCGAGTCATCTGCCCTGGCTCTCCGCTCCTCTCCGTCCTTTATTCAGGAAAGGGGTGTCTTCAGCATACCAGACAGGAGAACCCTTCCTGTACTAGTCAGGCAGGTTCTGGAGAAGGCCTGAAAGTGGGGCCTCCCACTCCTACTGCTTCCTGGACTCCACCTTTCAAGTAGGAAGGATCTCAAGAATGCAAAGAAGGCTGGGAGAGAAGGCAGTCTCTAAGGGGCAGCTTGCTGACTACGTAGAAGCAGGGAAAGGCTACTCTTACCTGGTGAGCAGGCATCTAGGTTTCAGAGTGGAATGGAAAACAAAGCTTCCTGGGAAAATCTTCAGAAAGCAGTGAGGGTGGTGCCAGCTCTGTATCATACACCAAGACACTGGTCAGGGATCCTAGAAGGTGAATAGATAAAAGCAGTGGGGATGGGTTGAACAGAAGTCTGGGAATGCTTGGAAAGGCTTGGAAAACCTATGCACCTGGACACATCCGGGCCAGGGTGAAGACTCCTGGCTCAAGCTTTCCTCTTGTCATCTAGTGAGAAATTTACAGCCTTGGAGTATGGCGCAGGCCCCAGAGCCTGTGATTCCCGAAGGATAAGACTGCGGAGAGCAGGTTCAGATCCCTTGAGTGTGGATGTCTCTGGAAATGTTTCAACAAAAACTTTGAATTCTGAACTGAGCATATAGCTCTATGGTGGAGCACATGCTTTAGCATGAGTGAGGCCCTGGGTCTGAAACCCAGCAGCACATCAAAAAAAAAAGGAGAAAATTTGAATTCTAAATTTACTGTTGTATCCCACAGAACCAAAGCTCCCAACTGTACAGATGTGCCTTCATTAAAAGGTGCAGGTTAAGGCACGTTTGACCATGGAAAGAGCATGGAGAAACTGGGCAGAACCCTGGCTCAGCCCTTGAAGCAGAAGGGCTTGGAGGACATGGCCCTTCTCTTCATGGGGCAGCATCCAGAGGGCTGTTAGGAGAAAGGGTGTTCTGAGGTTGACAGAAGAGAGAATAGCAGGGTATCTTCATTGTAGGCAGATAGTAGTAGTGCAGGGAGATAACTTGAGCTTTTCCTGGGAAAGAAGAGCTCTTCTCCAAAATAAGGGAAACAATGGCTGTGGTGGCTGCCCTGCTGCCCTAAGATGGAACCAACTGTGGAGGAGGAAGCACGGCTAGGCACTCTCCCCGGACCCCGGGATGGTGACAAGCTTGTTGTATCTCTTCTTAGTGCTGAGTTTTCTTCACTAATGCCCATCTATCAGATAAGACTACTCTTCAAAGGCCTTCACTAACCTTGGCTATCAGGAACCTAGACATAGGGCGGGAGCTCAGCAAGGAAAGGGGCACAAGAGGAGGAAGGGGCCAATAGGGAGAGGACAGTTTTACCCCAGGCCTCAAGACAGGAGGGCTGAAAAGGCAGAGGCTTCTCTGTCCCAGGCCCATCTCACATAGCAGGGAGAAACCAGAGCAGACCAGACATGAGTAAGCCATGTGTTTTGAGGGCAGGGAACGTGATAGACTGAAGCGAGCACTGGCCTTGGAATCTAACAGGCTGAATCCGAACCCAAGGCTGCCATGTTGGTTGAGTGACTGCCAATTTTAACCTCTAAAGCCTCAGTCTCTTTATCTGCAAAGTAACATCTATCTTGAAGAGTTAAGAAAATTAAAGTTTGTAAAATATACCTGACACAGTAGACACTCTAGTGTGCTCAGCTGGCACGCAGGAGGCACTCAGTGGATACCTGTTGAATAAATGAAGTGGCTGTTTGGTGTGATTCCTGTCTACTTTGCTATCATTTCTTTTATATTCTCTCTCTTTTTTTAAAATGTGGAACCAGGGATTGAACTCAGGCCCTTGTGCTTGCCAGGGAAACACTTATTCCACTGAGCCATCTCCCCAGCCCCTTCTCTACTGAAGGAAAATGGCTTGTAAAGTTTATGTAGCCCTCCAGGGTAACTCAACACCTCACCAGGTATTCCTGCTTTGTAAGTGACTGTTCTCTATGCTTACCCACTGGCTCAGTCACTTCCCTTTAATTCTGCACAGAGGAACAATCTCACAAATTCACATCACAGTTTCTCTCGCTTTAGTATTTCCCCCAGAAATCAAACCCCTTGTACAGTTTGCTCTGTGCATCCAAGGGTTAAGTTTTGCCACTGAATGAGCCTGTGAGATAGCTCAGAGGATAAGCACTTGCTTGGGAAGTTTCACCACAGGAGGAAGTATTGTGACTATATCTTTTATGGTTAGGGAACAGCTAACTAGGGATCCTTGGATACAGGGGATGGCCAGCTAATCTAACAAGGCACCAACTTGGAAGGTCTGACTTTCAGCCACCTGCAGCCTGAGGCACAGGACCAAAAGGTAAAGATGGCCCTGCTCTCCTATCTCTCCCAGCCAAGGAATTGGCAAATATCTCCATATGGCTTTATCTTCTTTGAGGGATGAAATTGAGGAGGAAGGAAATAAGAGAATGGAAAAAGACACTATTTCACTTCTGTTTCTTGTGTTGTTTATCAACGTCCACAGACCCTACCAGCATCTCCTTCGCAGCCAGCCAGGATTATCAGGGCTGATGCAAGAGGGCTGACAGGGAGCCCATGACATCTCTGCAGGGGAAGAACTCAGAGCTGAGGCAGGCAGACTAGATCTGGAAGAAAGGCTGCTTTCTCTCAGCAAGCCTGCTGGGGCTACGTCACCACTCACTAAGCATCCACTTGCTGCTGGGGAAGTGAAATAGCACAGACCTGGCACCAGGGAGAATACATGTGGCATCCAGGGCTCCTTTTAAGGACTGGCTTGAGAAGCTGCAGGCCCTTGGGCAGGAGGTGCCGCAGACACATCAGTACCTTTGCGGGAAAGGGAGGGAGAGCTCTCAGGCCTGCCTGCTGCTTAATAAGCTCTCTAGGGCAAGTTCTTCTGCCGCTGTCAAAAGTAATGGACAATGTAGGCTTTTTCCTTTTTCTTACTGACTCAGGGGACATAATGTTTCCTCTTCTCCCAGCAGGGCAGCTGGCTTCAAGGAAGCAAAAGGGTCAAAAGTCGCCTTGATAACCAGCTGTCCAAACAGAAGGATCCTGATCCTGCATCACAAAATCAAAAGAAAACCTGGCTCAGTGGTTCTCCAAATTCAGTGTGCATCCAAACACATCACCTGGAAAACTGTAAGATGGAAGGGCAGGTTCTACTCCTGAGTTGTTCCTTCAGTTGATCTGGGGTGGGGCCAATCAGACTCCCAGGGGAGGCTGACACTGTTGGCCTGGGTGCTGGTGTATGTTTACTACCTGTCCCTTCATGTCTCTTTCCCAGCATTGTTCTTTTCCAAAAGGGCAGACACACCCTTGAAAACATATTGTTCCCTGTGTATACTATAAGCTTTACTGTGAAGATCTCAAGGCCCTTTCATCCCTTCACAATCCAATGCCTCCATTTTCTCTCCTGCCGTCAGCCCCATTGGTTTCCCAAGAAGGAAGAAGAGCAGAGCTTTAACTGCTGAGATCCCAGGTGCCCAGTTTTCCACTCAGGGGTCCCTTCTGAGGACAAAGCCTTCCTAGCAGGTCCTCCTAATATGAGCTGTCCACAGCTCCGGGGCTGGCTGCTGTGACTTGACACAGTCCAGGCTACCAGTAGGAGCATGGAGGGGTCACGTAGCCTCTGGTGCTGGGGAGACCTAACAGTGACCATGAATACTGAAAGAGCAGAAAAGTGAATATTTAAATGGAAATCCGTGGTGATTAACGCAATTGCTGGTTCTGGGATAGTTGCTTTGGGATTTTTGAGGCTAACTTGTCACACTGCAGGCAAGAAATGGTTCTTGAATGAATGGTAGTGGTCCATGGAAAACATTCCTACGGATATTAGTTAAACTCTCATTACTATTTAACCAAAAAGCTACTGTAAAAACATCACCAAAATTAATAAAACAGGACACCTGAGGACTGTTCTGAGCATGACTATAAAGGGCAAGCCTTATTGGTCCCTTTCTGGTAGCTTAGCCAATGTTCTTAGAACTGAAGAAGGCACAGGGAGACTGGCTGAGCCAGGGTCTGTCGCTCACTGACAGGTAGCTCCGTGTATGGTGGACCACTGGGAGCAAGGACTGTGTGGCCAAGGACTGAGAAGGATCTAGTAGAGTCTGGGTGTGTGGCAAAGAGAAGCTTTTCTGTTTGTTTAATTAGCTTCTGGAGGCAAGAAAAAGCATAACATAGGCTTTCTGGCAGCACAAAACCACAAGCTATGTCAGCAAGTGAAACAGATGTGACCAAAAACTGTCAACAGAACAGCTATTTTTGTAGCTCAGCATTAGGGTTGGAACAGAGGAGAGACAATGAGTAGGTCACAGCCTGTGTCATGTCCACTAAACACCACATGAAACACAGCTGTGGACTTGTGGTACCTGGAAAGCAGCAGAAGATCAAGCATCTCTCCTCTTGGAAATAAGGAAGCTGAGGCCAGAGGGGTTAGTGTAGCTATAATTTGTAGGGTCCGTTTGTGTCAGATTATGGATTGTAGTTGTAGGTACACAGAGGATTATGACAGGGACACTAAAACAACAGTAGGGCCAATTCCGTCCAACACAATTAATCTGGTGATAAACAAACTGAGCACCTGCTGGCACTCCATGCCAAGGCACTAAGTTAGCACGGGTCATAGGAAATGGGCAAAGCTGCTGCAGTCTGTCCCTTCCTCCACCCAGGGAGGCAAAAGATATAAAAGAAAGGTGCAATTCCAGAAATATGTCCTTTCTTTGCAGACAGAAAAGGGAGAACAATTCTGACCCTTTTAAATGACTGTGGTAGCCCTAAAGCTCCCACCGACCTTTCAGTTCTCCTTAAAGAAACACGTTAGAACAAGTAGCTCTCCGCACTCAGCATTTCAAAATAGGATATAAATAATCAGCTAAGGAACACACTATCTTAGATTCCCCAGTGAAAACTGAAAAATAAGGTAGGCTGGTAAACTGTGGCCTCATATCATGTAGCAATCTACAGCTATTAGAAAGAGCAATATTTCAGAGAAAACTTTCTTTGCATCTGAGCATCCATGGTCAGAAAAGATAGCCCCCAAAGCTCAGTTTAAAAGGCTCCCCGTCATTATTTTCTAAAACTTCACTTTGACAAAGAATTCTTTTGCTCTGAATTCAAACTGCTAGGGAATAAATGTTTACAGTACTTTCTAATATAAGCAAACACCCTAGAAACAGCCTGGTAGTCTGGGTGCAAAGGAAAGGAAAGAAACATCTGGGAGATCTCTGTCTCCTAGCTTAAAATTTGATGGGTCATTTTGAGGCTTTTTTTTTTTTTTTTTTTTTTCATAACCAGGGATTGAACTCAGGCCCTTGCTCTTGTTAGGGAAGTGCTTATTCCACTGAGCCATCTCCCCCACCCATTGCCACTTATTTCTAATGCTTGCAAAGAAAGCTGTTCTGACTGCCACTCCCAGACCATCCAGCCATTCTCATTGGCCAGCGGGTTCCTACTGCTGTCTGTGTCCGATGTGAGAAACTGTGTTCAGCAGCAGAAAAGACCTGTCACCGTCCCCAGAAAGGAGGGGGTGACTCAGAGAGCCTGGAAACTCCTTCACTCTCCTCTGCTCTGCCTTACCAAGCCTTTACAGAAAGCCATTGTGTAGGCTGAAGAAGGAAATAAAGGAAGGGCGGGCCTTTTCTAAGCCTCCCCTGCAGACTACAAGGTAATGTGAAAGCGCAGTGGCCACCCCCAACAGCTCTGGTGAAGTGCGGGCCTCAGGGAGCCCTAGCAGCTTTGGCGTCTCGCTGGCATTTGTACTGGGCAGCATTGTCTAATAATGAGCTGAGCTCAGCTGCTTGCCAGGTGTTTTGCAGCACAACTAAACCCTTATATTTATGCTCTGCACCTACACAGTTTGCTTTAAGGGGAGAAGAAAACCTTCACCTCTGAAGCAACCTACCCCTCTCGTCTACTTAGTTCTGTGGTACACAAAGCTCTGGCCAAACAGTTGGCTAGCACTTCCTGATTTATCTAGGGCCGCATGGTTTAAAAGTGAGAAGAGTGTTGCCATTGGGTAGCTTATCCTCACCTCGGGGCTCAGCTCGCTGAGAGTGTAACATTAGTGCACACTGGTCTTTAGCTTCCAGCCCTCAGCCAGGTGTCTGCTCAATCTGGCAAAGCAAAACTTTTTCAGTTTTTTCAAGGTTGGCGAAAGGTGGCTGAGCTAGATACCACTTTCTTCCAAGCCTAGGACTGCTTCCAAACTAGGATGGATTCTACCACCCTTCCTTAATCAATTCAACTGAGCCCCTAGGCACTCAGAAGAGCAGGGAAACTGCTTCTTCCTCTTTGACCTCTCCATCGGCCAGATCCTAAGAGCACCTCTGCTCCTTCCCCACAAAGCCAATAATAAAAACAATCAACACAGGCTTAGGCAGAGTTCTTAGAATGTATTTTTGTTCACCTGAAAAATAAAACTTTTAAAAAATATACAGGACTTTTTGAATACAGGTATATCTTGAATGGCTGAATTATAAATAACGTCTCTGGTCATGTTCACAGCTAGGGCTGGAGCAAATGTCCCAATTCCAGTGAAGGCTTTAGAGTCAGAAGGCCAGCTGGACCCACTAGTGGGCTCCCTGGGCTCTTTGATCCATCCCAAAGTGGATTTAAACAGTCCAGAAAGCTGGGATCACAAAGGAGTGGGGTGGGGGGACCTGGACTCCCAGATATTTTCCTGCAAGTCCAAAAGGAATCTTGGAATAAGAGATCAATTTACAAATTATTAAAATATAGGACTAAAAATTCACACAATAAATATAAATTACAGGCTATTATTGAAGTTATAAAGTAGCATTTTGTTTTTACCCTCAGTCTCTCACCAAAAATTTAAAAAGGCCTCATAGGCTTCCTGATGACTGAAGTCCTAGTCTAAGAAATGCCCTCTAAGTCCAGAGATCTCAGGGTGTTACCAGCCTGCTGGTAGGCTGTGACAGCTCAGTTGCTATTTTCTTGGCCACCACAGGACATGGCTTAAAGCAAGGCTGTTATCCTGTAAATTTGGGCCAGGGCTAACTAGAATGCAGGCTACAAAACTAGAAAAACAAACTTTCAGGACTCAGGTGCATCTGTTTTCCTTTTATTTTTTTTTTTAAGTGCCTCATTTCCCAAAAAAGGAAACACAAAAGAGTTTGCTATCTTGTCACTACCCACACTCAATTGCTTAAAAGCAAGTGGCAGAAGGAAATGCAATCCAAATTGAGGAAGTATAATTCTTGCTGCCCCAAACCTGTATGTTTGTCTATCCCTTGATGTTTGTCACCTCCTCTGTAAAATTATTGGCTGCATTTAAGTGTGGCTTATCAGGAAAGATGAAGACAAGCCTTTCAAGCTTCCCATGGCCAGGGGGTCTCTTAAGTGGCTATCAGTTTTTAAGCACAGTAAGTAAGCACAATCCTCAGTTTGAAGCCCACCTACTAGCCTTTCCCTCTCTAGCACAGCTCAAACCCACAGGACTCACAGCTCTTCACACAGCAGATTTCATCCTAACTCAGATCAGCTGAGTTGCTATCAGCTCAGGAAAAGAAGGAAGGCAGATTTGAATAAGACAAGATCTTGAGGAGCATGAAATAAATTAAGACAAGATCTGGAACCGGACAAGATCCTGAGGAGCAGGGGGGAAAAGATAAAACACTCAGCACTCTACTTACAAAAGCTTGCTCTTCCTAAAAGAATTCTGTAAGAGGAAGGCCAAATATTAAAGCATAGCAGCACTGCTCCTTCTCTTCCATGGTCCCTGGCCCATATCCAGACATGCAGGGTTACAACAGGAAGCCACTATAGTGGGGGCATTAAGGGTGGGAAGAGAAAGGATCAGTACATTCCCCACCCTCCCTAAACAGCTTCTACTTTACTGTCATGTCAACAGTCTAAGAATGACTGTACTAGGAACATCATAAACCTGTCTTTCTGAAATAGGTGAGGGACAGGGGAAGAGAGAGAGAGAGTGATGAATGAAAAAAACCATGTTTGTGCCCTTCTGGCTAGGTGCACTTTGGAGGCCACAAATAGCCCTTGCTGGACCCCATCAGTCAGTAGCTATACAGGGTGTGGGAGGGTACATAAAGTTCTGTGATTATAGCTGCTAGAGCATATGTCAATAACTATATACAGGGATCTATAAATTAAATGCATTTCTGGCCACTGCAACTAGGTTGACGTACCTGAGCTCCACTACTTTTGGTGCTCTCTTTTGAGAGCTTCAGCTTATTAAAACAGAGCCCCTTACAGCTCCCTCTTCCCCTGAGTCCTGGGGGAAAGTCCCAGTCACCCCTGCATATAGGAAACACCCGAGCTTCAGCACAGAAGGGTTCGGTGCTAAGATCCCCCCACACCCCTCCTCAGGGCTCTGGGCCCTGGCGCAGCGCGGTCCTGGGAAGACCAAACCCTAGTCCCTGGCGAATCGTGGTCCCTGAAGATCCGGTTGCGGGCCACCGGCTCCGGGTGAGCTGGCGATCATAGGTGTGTGTTTGGGGGGCTGTTCACTCCGGAGGGGTCACCTCTGCCCCGTCCTGCTGCAAAGTCCAGCCTCCGAGCTTGGGGAGTATGGCTCCCCGCCGCCCCCGGCGCGGGGACTCAGTGACTCCGGGGCGCCGCCGCTGACTCCTCCTCGTCGTCCGGGCTCCGCGGACGATCTAGCGGCCCAGCCAGGGGGCTGTCCGCAGGGGGTTCCGGGGGCTCCGGCCTCGCCGCCTGCAGCGGGGGCGCGTCGCGCGGCGCCTCGCGGCGGGACGACCGGGTGCTGTTGGGCCCGGCCGCCGCCGCCCCCGAAGTCCCGGACGGGCCAGTGGCGTTGGAGCCGCCGGAAGGCGGGCCCGCGGCTCCCCCAGAAGTCCCGGCGCCCACCGGCTGCCAGATGAGGCTGTAGTAGACCGCCAGCACGATGGCGGCCAGCGACACAGAGAGCACGTAGGCGAACACGGTGGCGAGCCGGACCCACTTCTTGTTGGTCTTGGCCGCCATCTTCGCCTTCTTGTCCCCGGTGTAGGTGGCCGGCTTGCCCCGCTCGGCCGGGCCCGCGTCGCGCTCCTTCATGGGGGGGCCCCGGCCTTTGCCCCGGTGCTCCACGGCCCCGGCTGGAGGGGGCCTGTCGGCCTGCGACGACTGGACAGGGGGCGGCCCGGCGCCCTCGGCTCCCGGCGGCTCCGCACTCCGCCGCCGCGCCTCACGCCGCCCGCCCGTCGCCCGCCGCCGCGTCGCCGCGCCGCCGCCGGGGCCTGGGCTAGTCACCGCCGCCAGCGCCGCCGCCGCCGCCGGCCCGTCAGCTGCTTCCGCGCCGCCGCCACAGCTGCCACAGCCGCCCGGCTCCGCGTCCCCATCCGCCGTCGCCGCCGCCTGCCCGGCCACCGGCTGCCCGGTCTCCAGTGGCCGCGCGGACCGCGCGCTCCAGCCGCCGCAGCCGGGCTCCCCCGCCGCGCGCGCCGGCCGCGGGGGCGGGGCGAGCGCCGCCAGGGGCCGCCTCTTAAAAGGGCAACGGCCTCGCGCGGAAGCGCGGCGCGGGGAGCCCTGCCGTCCGCGACGCCCAGTTAAGACAAAGTGCTGGGCGGCTGGCCTTAAAGGGGCGACGAGCTGCAGCCCTACGCCGCCCGGCGCGGTCAGGAACGGAGCCTCAAGCGCTTCTTTAAAAGGGGAAGGGCGTTGCGTTGGGCGGAGTGCAGAACCCGGAGGGGCGGGCTGGGCTCAGAACTGTCAACTCTGGCACCGCCCCAGGCTCCCGAGTGACAGGTGGAATCGCAGCCCGGCTTCGGCCCGCAGCCAGGCCTGTTTACCACCCACTCCAAAGTGGGGGCTGCCTTGGTATTGTGCCTTCGGCTCGCACCCCGCCCCGGACCTCTTTGCACCCCTGGCTCAGGCCTGGGTGGTGTCTGAGGAGCCTGGAGCGCCCACGGAGGCCACTCACAGCTGGCTCCCTTCTTCTGGGGCAGGCTGGATTTAGGGACTCCCTGGCATCTTCCCAATTCCCAGTCCTCTTGAAGCCCTGCAGTCCAGGCTGTTCTCCAGGTGAAGTTCACAAAGGGTCTTGTGTTCTTCTGACTCCAGGGTTTGATCTTGATTTGGACCCCTAGGGGTTGCATTGTGACAGTGAGCTTTTGCTCTTTGCTCTTTTTTTTTTATACCCACCCCAAAGCATTGGTAATCGTCTTGCTTTTTCCTCGTCCCCTTCCCCCGCGAGGTTTCTCCTCCCTGGCTCCTGGCCAGGGTCCAAGCCATTGACTGCGCTTGCTCCTTAGATCTCCTGGGTGCTGACGACCCCTCTCAATGTGCTGGGACTCTCCATAGCCTAGCTTCCTCCCACCGTTTTCTTCTCACATCCCCATTCCATCTTTATAAAGCTTTCCAGAATTTCTAGTTCCCTCCGCCTTGAATCTTACTTCCTGTGTTCCCAGAACGGGCTGGATTGCCTGGTGTCTGTTGGAACAGGGATAGATCCGACGCCTTTGTGGTGTGTGTGTGTGTGTGTGTGTGTGTGTGTGTGTGTGTGTGTGTGTGTGTGTGTGTGTATGAGGCTGTGGCCCTGATGGGGGTCTCTGGGGGACCTCTCTGTAGCCTCTCCAAATATGAGCCTAACCCGGCTATGATCTTGGGTGAATGACCTCCTGTACCCTTCCTCTTATCCTTTCTCCTTCAAGAACTTTAGCCTTCCGGCTGCCTCTGTCCCCAGGAAGACCCTCCCAGGTGCTACTGCCCTGCTGCACTACGAACAAGTCAGGTGGCTGCCACAGCAGTGTGCCGTTGGGCTGCTGCAACCACAGGCCCCTAACCCAGCTTTTCAGTTGCAGGCTGCTGGAGGCTCAGGTGCGGCTTAGCCACTGCAATAGACAGCTGGAATGTATTTCAAGGAAAAGGCTGCCTTTTTGCTTTCTGAGAAACTTCAACTACATTAGGAGTTTGGTCTGCTTATTGCCTTTCAGAGGTTGCTAGGAAAAAATAACTGAACCTCTCCCATCCTGCTCCTAGGTCAGCCAGAGCAGTAGAAGGCAGCCTGTGAAATGAAACTTCTAAGACAAAAATCCTTGAATCGTCCGTGAAAGTTGTCCTGTCTTTTCTTCCCCATTCCCTGGCCTTCCTGGCAGGACCAATCAAGCATACAACTAGTACAAGGTAAATTATTCTTAAAGATGCCAGGCAAGGCCAATTACCACGCTTCCTTTCATTCCTTTTCTGGAATGCACTTCGTTTTGCTTCTCTGCATTTCTGTTGTAAATTCAACTTTTTTCTTACTTGGTTCTCAGCAGGATGGGAAAACAGCATGTCACTCTTTTCTACACTAAAGAAAAATATACTTGGAGCTCTCATGCAATTCTTCTTGCCCTATTCTTCTCCAAATTAAACAGTGCCAGATTCTTTAACCTGTCATCAATAAGCCCTATTTATTATCTGGATTTACATAGTGTCTTTTACCCCTGGAACTCAAAATGCTTTCAGATATAATTGAGCCTGATCTCCCTGGTGCCTGAGCCATTAAGAAACCATTAGTGTATTACTGTTGCAAGCAACTAAATGGCCCCCTAGTGGTCTGAAAGCGAATATGCTTCTCTAATTGCCTCTCCTCCCTAAGGGTAGGCTGGAATCAGAATCAAGGCAGTTTAGGGACACAAAAAGCCATCCGGTATGAATAACACCATCAACTTTAGCACCTCCACCAACCTCCTCCACAACATTCCTATTGGATGGTCAACTAAATGATTGTTTCTGATCTCAGACTTTATTGTCTGCTTCCTGTGACAACCCTTTGAGTCTTTGGAAAGTTCTGATCAATTGCAACTAACAACAGAAAAAAACATGTGCTCTTGGTTCATTGTCTCAGCAATGTTTCAGGCAGTTACTACTGACCCTCATTTTGTAGAAGAATCTGCTTCCAAAAGGTTAGGGCATTTTCTCGAGGTCTCACAAAATTTAAAGCCAAGAGTCTTTCTGGCTCTAGGACATTAGGGTTCTTGATTCCTGCTCTGCTATGCCTCAAAGGTGCAGCTGACCTTTGCAGTGGATGCATGGGGTGCTCCCAGATCACCCTCAGAATGAGGACAAGTTCCTCCAGCCCTGGAGGCACTGGCTATTCATTGTTCATGGCTGCTCCTGTTCGTGGGAATTGCCTTCAGAAACTAAAGAAAGCTGCCCTTTTCTCTGTACCTATAAGACCAATAAAGAGAGCTTACTTGCACAAATCCAAACTAGAGATATGTGAGTCCTTCCTGGAAGGAGCTGCAGAGGTAGCCACTGCGTTCCAGTCAGAGTCAGGAGCAGATGCATATAGGCTAGGCAGAGGTGTGTGTGTATGTGGAGATTGTGGGGGACTGAGTTAGGGGACTTGGTTGTAGATACCCTGTTCAAGGATTCTGGAACACAGAGTGACATGGAAATTCCAAAACCACCATGGCAGAAGGTGAAAGAAATGTTTAAAAACCCAGGGCCAGCCAAATAGCTCAGCAGATTAAAGCACCTGCAAGCAGGTGCAGGGGCCAGGGGTTCGATTCCCAGGCCTGCCGTGCTGGCCCGGCTTCCACGGCACACTGAAACAGCAATTGAGACTGGGTGTGGCAGCACACACCTGTAATCCCAGCTCTGGGGAGGCTGTAAACAGGCGGATCACTATGAGTCTGATCTAGTAGTGTGACCCTGACCACCCTGTAGACTCTTCCCTAAAATACACACACAAAAAAAAGTTTAAAAACCCAGAGAGCTAGGTCAAGTGTATTACAGCTGTAATCCCAGGCACTGAGACTGGAGAATTGAAAGTTTGAACACAGTCTGGGCTACATAACACTTTGGTGAGATGATGTCTCAAAATGAAAAAAATAAAAGGGCTGGGGATGTAGTTCAATGTGAAGGTTTCGTATTCCATCTTCAGAGCTACTAAAAGTAAAACATCTCACGCTATGGTCAGTGTTCTGTGTATGGCCATAAACCCATGTAAATCCTGCAGGAATGCCTAGAGGATATTGTGGGATGAAAGCAACAAGGGATGGCTGGTGAGAGGGATTCTAGCACCACAGAGTAGCTCAGTTTTGCTGTCCCTTGGAGGCCAGCAAGAAGCCCTCTCAGGGCTGGTGAGATAGCTCAGTGGACTAAGCGCC